>JBBPBR010001645.1:9018-136923 GCA_037974775.1 Cicer pinnatifidum
ATTAGGTCATTTTCGTCCTCCCTAGGCTTATTCTTGTCCAATTAGGGTTTTTAACCAATCTTGTGCATCCAACAAGTTTGTTTATGTCAATGAATTAATATTTATGTCATTTTCGTCCTCCCTAGGCATATTCTTGTCCAATTAGGGTTGTTAACCAATCTTGTGCATGCAATAGGTGGGTTTGTGTCATTGGATGATCAATTAGGTCATTTTCGCCCTCCCTAGGCTTATTCTTGTCCAATTAGGGTTTTTAACCAATCTTTTGCATCCAATACGTTCATTTGTGTCATTGGATTAACATTTAGGTCATTTTCGTCCTTCCTAGGCATATTCTTATCCAAGTAGGGTTTTTAACCAATCTTGTGCTTCCAATAGGTGTGTTTGTGTCATTTGATGATCAATTAGGTCATTTTCGTCCTCCCTAGGCTTATTCTTGTCCAATTAGGGTATTTAACCAATCTTGTGCATCCAACAAGTTTGTTTATGTCATTGAATTAATATTTAGGTCATTTTCGTCCTCCATAGGCATATTCTTGTCCAATTAGGGTTTTTAACCAATCTTGTGCATGCAATAGGTGTGTTTGTGTCATTGGATGATTAATTAGGTCATTTTCGTCCTCCCTAGGCATATTCTTGTCCAATTAGGGTTTTTAACCAATCTTGTGCATCCAACAAGTTTGTTTATGTCAATGAATTAATATTTATGTCATTTTCGTCCTCCCTAGGCATATTCTTGTACAATTAGGGTTTTTAACCAATCTTGTGCATCCAATAGGTGTGTTTGTGTCATTGGATGATCAATTAGGTCATTTTCGCCCTCCCTAGGCTTATTCTTGTCCAATTAGGGTTTTTAACCAATCTTTTGCATCCAATACGTTCATTTGTGTCATTGGATTAACATTTAGGTCATTTTCGTCCTTCCTAGGCATATTCTTATCCAAGTAGGGTTTTTAACCAATCTTGTGCTTCCAATAGGTGTGTTTGTGTCATTTGATGATCAATTAGGTCATTTTCGTCCTCCCTAGGCTTATTCTTGTCCAATTAGGGTATTTAACCAATCTT
The DNA here is from genome assembly GCA_037974775.1 of Cicer pinnatifidum. NCBI lineage: Eukaryota > Viridiplantae > Streptophyta > Magnoliopsida > Fabales > Fabaceae > Cicer > Cicer pinnatifidum. Next base: position 10,081 of record JBBPBR010001645.1, read on the forward strand.
GTGCATCCAATAACTTTGTTTGTGTCATTGAATTAATATTTAGGTCATTTTCGTCCTCCCTAGGCATATTCTTGTACAATTAGGGTTTTTAACCAATCTTGTGCATCCAATAGGTGTGTTTGTGTCATTGGATGATCAATTAGGTCATTTTCGCCCTCCCTAGGCTTATTCTTGTCCAATTAGGGTTTTTAACCAATCTTTTGCATCCAATACGTTCATTTGTGTCATTGGATTAACATTTAGGTCATTTTCGTCCTTCCTAGGCATATTCTTATCCAATTAGGGTTTTTAACCAATCTTGTGCTTCCAATAGGTGTGTTTGTGTCATTTGATGATCAATTAGGTCATTTTCGTCCTCCCTAGGCTTATTCTTGTCCAATTAGGGTTTTTAACCAATCTTGTGCATCCAACAAGTTCATTTGTGTCATTGAATTAATATTTAGGTCATTTTCGTCCTCCCTAGGCATATTCTTGTCCAATTCGGGTTTTTAACCAATCTTGTGCATGCAATAGGTGTGTTTGTGTCATTGGATGATCAATTAGGTCATTTTCGTCCTCCCTAGGCATATTCTTGTCCAATTAGGGTTTTTAACCAATCTTGTGCATCCAATAGGTGTGTTTGTGGCAATGGATGATCAATTAGGTCATTTTCGTCCTCCCTAGGCTTATTCTTGCCCAATTAGGGTTTTTAACCAATCTTGTGCATCAAATAAGTTCATTTGTGTCATTGTATTTACATTTAGGTCATTTTCGTCCTCCCTAGGCATATTCTTGTCCAATTAGGGTTTTTAACCAATCTTGTGCTTCCAATAGGTGTGTTTGTGTCATTGGATGATCACTTAGGTCATTTTCGTCCTCACTAGGCTTATTCTTGTCCAATTAGGGTTTTTAACCAATCTTGTGCATCCAATAGGTGTGTTTGTGTCATTGGATGATCAATTAGGTCATTTTCGTCCTCCCTAGGCTTATTCTTGTCCAATTAGGGTTTTTAACAAATCTTGTGAATCCAATAAGTTCATTTGTGTCATTCGATGATCAATTAGGTCATTTTCATCCTCCCTAGGCTTATTCTTGTCCAATTAGGGTTTTTAACCAATCTTGTGCATCCAATAACTTTGATTGTGTCATTGAATTAATATTTAGGTCATTTTCGTCCTCCCTAGGCATATTCTTGTCCAATTAGGGTTTTTAACCAATCTTGTGCATCCAATAGGTGTGTTTGTGTCATTGGATGATCAATTAGGTCATTTTCGTCCTCCCTAGGCTTATTCTTGCCCAATTAGGGTTTTTAACCAATCTTGTGCATCCAATAAGTTCATTTGTGTCATTGGATTAACATTTAGGTCATTTTCGTCCTCCCTAGGCATATTCTTGTCCAATTAGGGTTTTTAACCATTCTTGTGCTTCCAATAGGTGTGTTTGTGTCATTGGATGATCAATTAGGTCATTTTCGTCCTCCCTAGGCTTATTCTTGTCCAATTAGGGTTTTTAACCAATCTTGTGCATCCAACAAGTTTGTTTATGTCAATGAATTAATATTTATGTCATTTTCGTCCTCCCTAGGCATATTCTTGTCCAATTAGGGTTGTTAACCAATCTTGTGCATGCAATAGGTGGGTTTGTGTCATTGGATGATCAATTAGGTCATTTTCGTCCTCCCTAGGCATATTCTTGTCCAATTAGGGTTTTTAACCAATCTTGTGCATCCAATAGGTGTGTTTGTGGCAATGGATGATCAATTAGGTCATTTTCGTCCTCCCTAGGCTTATTCTTGTCCAATTAGGGTTTTTAACCAATCTTGTGCATCCAATAGGTGTGTTTGTGTCATTGGATGATCAATCAGGTCATTTTCGTCCTCCCTAGGGTTATTCTTGCCCAATTAGGTTTTTTAACCAATCTTGTGCATCCAATAAGTTGATTTGTGTCATTGGATTAGCATTTAGGTCATTTTTGTCCTCCCTAGGCTTATTCTTGTCCAATTAGGATTTTTAACCAATCTTGTGCATCCCATAAGTTCATTTGTGTCATTGGATTAACATTTAGGTCATTTTCGTCCTCCCTAGACATATTCTTGTCCAATTAGGGTTTTTAACCAATCTTGTGCATCCAATAGGTTTGTTTGCGTCATTGGATGACCAATTAGGTTATTTTCGTCCTCCCTAGGCTTATTCTTGTCCAATTAGGGTTTTTAACCAATCTTGTGCATCCAATAAGTTGAGTTGTGTCATTGGATTAACATTTAGGTCATTTTGTCCTCCCTAGGCATATTCTTGTCCAATTAGGGTTTTTAACCAATCTTGTGCATCCAATAGGTGTGTTTGTGTCATTGAATGATCAATTAGGTCATTTTCGTCCTCCCTAGGCTTATTCTTGTCCAATTAGGGTTTTTAACCAATCTTGTGCATCCAATAACTTTGTTTGTGTCATTGAATTAATATTTAGGTCATTTTCCTCCTCCCTAGGCATATTGTTGTCCAATTAGGGTTTTTAACCAATTTTGTGCATCCAATAGGTGTGTTTGGGTCATTGGATGATCAATTAGGTCATTTTCGTCCTCCCTAGGCTTATTCTTGTCCAATTAGGGTTTTTAATCAATCTTGTGCATCCAATAAGTTCATTTGTGTCATTGGATTAACATTTAGGTCATTTTCGTCCTCCCTAGGCATATTCTTGTCCAATTAGGGTTTTTAACCATTCTTGTGCTTCCAATAGGTGTGTTTGTGTCATTGGATGATCAATTAGGTCATTTTCGTCCTCCCTAGGCTTATTCTTGTCCAATTAGGGTTTTTAACCAATCTTGTGCATCCAATAAGTGTGTTTGTGTCATTGGATGACCAATTAGGTCATTTTCGTCCTCCCTAGGCATATTCTTGTCCAATTAGGGTTTTTAACCAATCTTGTGCATCCAATAGGTGTGTTTGTGTCATTGGATGATCAATTAGGTCATTTTCGTCCTCCCTAGGCTTATTCTTGTCCAATAAGGGTTTTTAACCAATCTTGTGCATCCAATAAGTTGAGTTGTGTCATTGGATTAACATTTAGGTCATTTTCGTCCTCCCTAGGCATATTCTTGTCCAATTAGGGTTTTTAACCAATCTTTTGCATCCAATAGGTGTTTTTGTGTCATTTGATGATCAATTAGGTTATTTTCATCCTCCCTAGGCTTATTCTTGTCCAATTAGGGTTTTTAACCAATCTTGTGCATCCAATAGGTGTGTTTGTGTCATTGGATGACCAATTAGGTCATTTTCGTCCTCCCTAGGCATATTATTGTCCAATTAGGGTTTTTAACCAATCTTGTGCATCCAATAGGTGTGTTTGTGGCAATGGATGATCAATTAGGTCATTTTCGTCCTCCCTAGGCTTATTCTTGTCCAATTAGGGTTTTTAACCAATCTTGTGCATCCAATAGATGTGTTTGTGTCATTAGATGATCAATTAGGTCATTTTCATCCTCCCTAGGCTTATTCTTGTCCAATTAGGGTTTTAACCAATCTTGTGCATCTAATAGGTGTGTTTGTGGCAATGGATGATCAATTAGGTCATTTTCGTCCTCCCTAGGCATATTCTTGTCCAATTAGGGTTTTTAACCAATCTTGTGCATCCAATAGGTGTGTTTGTGTCATTGGATGATCAATTAGGTTATTTTCGTCTTCCCTAGGCTTATTCTTGTTCAATTAGGGTTTTTAACCAATCTAGTGCATCCAATAGGTGTGTTTGTGTCATTGGATGACCAATTAGGTCATTTTCGCCCTCCATAGGTATATTCTTGTCCAATTAGGGTTTTTAACCAATCTTGTGCATCCAATAGGTGTGTTTGTGGCAATGGATGATCAATTAGGTCATTTTCGTCCTCCCTAGGCTTATTCTTGTCCAATTAGGGTTTTTAACCAATCTTGTGCATCCAATAGGTGTGTTTGTGTCATTGGATGATCAATTAGGTCATTTTCGTCCTCCCTAGGCTTATTCTTGTCCAATTAGGGTTTTTAACCAATCTTGTGCATCCAATAAGGTTGTTTGTGTCATTGAATTAATATTTAGGTCATTTTCGTCCTCCCTAGGCATATTCTTGTCCAATTAGGGTTTTTAAACAATCTTGTGCACCCAATAGGTGTGTTTGTGTCATTGGATGATCAATTAGGTCATTTTCGTCCTCCCTAGGCTTATTCTTGTCCAATTAGGGTTTTTAACCAATCTTGTGCATCCAATAAGTTCATTTGTGTCATTGGATTAACATTTAGGTCATTCTCGTCCTCCCTAGGCATATTCTTGTCCAATTAGGGTTTTTAACCATTCTTGTGCTTCCAATAGGTGTGTTTGTGTCATTGGATGATCAATTAGGTCATTTTCGTCCTCCCTAGGCTTATTCTTGTCCAATTAGGGTTTTTAACCAATCTTGTGCATCCAATAAGTTTGTTTATGTCATTGAATTAATATTTAGGTCATTTTCGTCCTCCCTAGGCATATTCTTGTCCAATTAGGGTTTTTAACCAATCTTGTGCATCCAATAGGTGTGTTTGTGTCATTGGATGATCCATTAGGTCATTTTCGTCCTCCCTAGGCATATTCTAGTCCAATTAGGGTTTTTAACCAATCTTGTGCATCCAATAGGTGTGTTTGTGGCAATGGATGATCAATTAGGTCATTTTCGTCCTCCCTAGGCTTATTCTTGTCCAATTAGGGTTTTTAACCAATCTTGTGCATCCAATAAGTTTGTTTATGTCATTGAATTAATATTTAGGTCATTTTCGTCCTCCATAGGCATATTCTTGTCCAATTAGGGTTTTTAACCAATCTTGTGCATCCAATAGGTGTGTTTGTGTCATTGGATGATCAATTAGGTCATTTTCGCCCTCCCTAGGCTTATTCTTGTCCAAATAGGGTTTTTAACCAATCTTGTGCATCCAATAACTTTGTTTGTGTCATTGAATTAATATTTAGGTCATTTTCGTCCTCCCTAGGCATATTCTTGTCCAATTAGGGTTTTTGACCAATCTTGTGCATCCAATAGGTGTGTTTGTGTCATTGGATGATCAATTAGGTCATTTTCGCCCTCCCTAGGCTTATTCTTGTCCAATTAGGGTTTTTAACCAATCTTTTGCATCCAATACGTTCATTTGTGTCATTGGATTAACATTTAGGTCATTTTCGTCCTTCCTAGGCATATTCTTATCCAATTAGGGTTTTTAACCAATCTTGTGCTTCCAATAGGTGTGTTTGTGTCATTTGATGATCAATTAGGTCATTTTCGTCCTCCCTAGGCTTATTCTTGTCCAATTAGGGTATTTAACCAATCTTGTGCATCCAACAAGTTTGTTTATGTCATTGAATTAATATTTAGGTCATTTTCGTCCTCCATAGGCATATTCTTGTCCAATTAGGGTTTTTAACCAATCTTGTGCATGCAATAGGTGTGTTTGTGTCATTGGATGATTAATTAGGTCATTTTCGTCCTCCCTAGGCTAATTCTTGTCCAATTAGGGTTTTTAACCAATCTTGTGCATCCAATAGGTGTGTTTGTGGCAATGGATGATCAATTAGGTCATTTTCGTCCTCCCTAGGCTTATTCTTGTCCAATTAGGGTTTTTAACCAATCTTGTGCATCCAATAGGTGTGTTTGTGTCATTGGATGATCAATTAGGTCATTTTCGTCCTCCCTAGGCTTATTCTTGCCCAATTAGGGTTTTTAACCAATCTTGTGCATCCAATAAGTTCATTTATGTCATTGGATTAACATTTAGGTCATTTTCATCCTCCCTAGGCATATTCTTGTCCAATTAGGGTTTTTAACCAATCTTTTGCTTCCAATAGGTGTGTTTGTGTCATTGGATGATCACTTAGGTCATTTTCGTCCTCACTAGGCTTATTCTTGTCCAATTAGGGTTTTTAACCAATCTTTTGCTTCCAATAGGTGTGTTTGTGTCATTGGATGATCAATTAGGTCATTTTCGTCCTCCCTAGGCTTATTCTTGTCCAATTAGGGTTTTTAACCAATCTTGTGCATCCAACAAGTTTGTTTATGTCATTAAATTAATATTTAGGTCATTTTCGTCCTCCGTAGGCATATTCTTGTCCAATTAGGGTTTTTAACCAATCTTGTGCATGCAATAAGTGTGTTTGTGTCATTGGATGATCAATTAGGTCATTTTCGTCCTCCCTAGGCATATTCTTGTCCAATTAGGGTTTTGAACCAATCATGTGCATCCAATAGGTGTGTTTGTTGCAATGGATGATCAATTAGGTCATTTTCGTTCTCCCTAGGCTTATTCTTGTCCAATTAGGGTTTTTAACCAATCTTGTGCATCCAATAGGTGTGTTTGTGTCATTGGATGATCAATTAGGTCATTTTCGTCCTCCCTAGGCTTATTCTTGCCCAATTAGGGTTTTTAACCAATCTTGTGCATCCAATAAGTTCATTTGTGTCATTGGATTAACATTTAGGTCATTTTCGTCCTCCCTTGGCATATTCTTGTCCAATTAGGGTTTTTAACCAATCTTGTGCTTCCAATAGGTGTGTTTGTGTCATTGGATGATCAATTAGGTCATTTTCGTCCTCCCTAGGCTTATTCTTGTCCAATTAGGGTTTTTAACCAATCTTGTGCATCCAACAAGTTTGTTTATGTCATTAAATTAATATTTAGGTCATTTTCGACCTTCGTAGGCATATTCTTGTCCAATTAGGGTTTTTAACCAATCTTGTGCATGCAATAGGTGTGTTTGTGTCATTGGATGATCAATTAGGTCATTTTCGTCCTCCCTAGGCATATTCTTGTCCAATTAGGGTTTTGAACCAATCTTGTGCATCCAATAGGTGTGTTTGTGGCAATGGATGATCAATTAGGTCATTTTCGTCCTCCCTAGGCTTATTCTTGTCCAATTAGGGTTTTTAACCAATCTTGTGCATCCAATAGGTGTGTTTGTGTCATTGGATGATCAATTAGGTTGTTTTCGTCCTCCCTAGGCTTATTCTTGTCCAATTAGGGTTTTTAACCAATCTTGTGCATCCCATAAGTACATTTGTGTTGTTGGATTAACATTTAGGTCATTTTCGTCCTCCCTAGGCATATTCTTGTCCAATTAGGGTTTTTAACCATTCTTGTTCTTCCAATAGGTGTGTTTGTATCATTGGATGATCAATTGGGTCATTTTCGCCCTCCCTATGCTTATTCTTGTCCAATTAGGGTTTTTAACCAATCTTGTGCATCCAATAAGTTCATTTGTGTCATTGGATTAACATTTAGGTCATTTTCGTCCTCCCTAGGCATATTCTTGTCCAATTAGGGTTTTTAACCAATCTTGTGCTTCCAATAGGTGTGTTTGTGTCATTGGATGATCAATTAGGTCATTTTCGTCCTCCCTAGGCTTATTCTTGTCCAATTAGGGTTTTTAACCAATCTTGTGCATCCAACAAGTTTGTTTATGTCATTGAATTAATATTTAGGTCATTTTCGTCCTCCCTAGGCATATTCTTGTCCAATTACGGTTTTTAACCAAACTTGTGCATCCAATAGGTGTGTTTATTACATTGGATGATCAATTAGGTCATTTTCGTCCTCCCTAGGCTTATTCTTGTCCAATTAGGGTTTTTAACCAATCTTGTGCATCCAATAGGTGTGTTTGTGTCATTGGATGATCAATTAGGTCATTTTCGTCCTCCCTAGGCTTATTCTTGTCCAATTAGGGTTTTTAACCAATCTTGTGCATCCAATAGGTGTGTTTGTGTCATTGGATGATCAATTAGGTCATTTTCGTCCACCCTAGGCTTATTCTTGTCCAATCAGGGTTTTTAACCAATCTTGTGCATCCAATAGGTGTGTTTGTGTCATTGGATGATCAATTAGGTCATTTTCGTCCTCCCTAGGCTTATTCTTGTCCAATTAGGGTTTTTAACCAATCTTGTGCATCCAATAGGTGTGTTTGTGTCATTGGATGATCAATTAGGTCATTTTCGTCCTCCCTAGGCTTATTCTTGCCCAATTAGGGTTTTTAACCAATCTTGTGCATCCAATAAGTTGAGTTGTGTCATTGGATTAGCATTTAGGTCATTTTCGTCCTCTCTAGGAATATTCTTGTCCAATTAGGGTTTTTAACCAATCTTGTGCATCCAATAGGTGTGTTTGTGTCATTGGATGATCAATTAGGTTATTTTCGTCCTCCCTAGGCTTATTCTTGTCCAATTAGGGTTTTTAACCAATCTTGTGCATCCAATAGGTGTGTTTGTGTCATTGGATGATCAATTAGGTTACTTTTGTCCTCCCTAGGCTTATTCTTGTCCAATTAGGGTTTTTAACCAATCTTGTGCATCCAATAGGTGTGTTTGTGTCATTGGATGATCAATTAGGTCATTTTCGTCCTCCCTAGGCTTATTCTTGTCCAATTAGGGTTTTTAACCAATCTTGTGCTCCAATAGGTGTGTTTGTGTCATTGGATGATCAATTAGGTCATTTTCGTCCTCCCTAGGCTTATTCTTGTCCAATTAGGGTTTTTAACCAATCTTGTGCATCCAATAGGTGTGTTTGTGTCATTGGATGATCAATTAGGTCATTTTCGTCCTCCCTAGGCTTATTCTTGTCCAATTAGGGTTTTTAACCAATCTTGTGCATCCAATAACTTTGTTTGTGTCATTGAATTAATATTTAGGTCATTTTCGTCCTCCCTAGGCATATTCTTGTCCTATTAGGGTTTTTAACCAATCTTGTGCATCCAATAGGTGTGTTTGTGTCATTGGATGATCAATTAGGTCATTTTCGTCATCCCTAGGCTTATTCTTGTCCAATTAGGGTTTTTAACCAATCTTGTGCATCCAATAGGTGTGTTTGTGTCATTGGAAGATCAATTAGGTCATTTTCGTCCTCCCTAGGCATATTCTTGTCCAATTAGGGTTTTTAACCAATCTTGTGCATCCAATAGGTGTGTTTGTGGCAATGGATGATCAATTAGGTCATTTTCGTCCTCCCTAGGCTTATTCTTGTCCAATTAGGGTTTTTAACCAATTTTGTGTATCCAATAGGTGTGTTTGTGTCATTGGATGATCAATTAGGTCATTTTCGTCCTCCCTAGGCATATTCTTGTCCAATTAGGGTTTTTAACCAATCTTGTGCATCCAATAGGTGTGTTTGTGTCATTGGATGATCAATTAGGTCATTTTCGCCCTCCCTAGGCTTATTCTTGTCCAATTAGGGTTTTTAACCAATCTTTTGCATCCAATACGTTCATTTGTGTCATTGGATTAACATTTAGGTCATTTTCGTCCTCCATAGGCATAATCTTATCCAATTAGGGTTTTTAACCAATCTTGTGCTTCCAATAGGTGTGTTTGTGTCATTTGATGATCAATTAGGTCATTTTCGTCCTCCCTAGGTTATTCTTGTCCAATTAGGGTATTTAACCAATCTTGTGCATCCAACAAGTTTGTTTATGTCATTGAATTAATATTTAGGTCATTTTCGTCCTCCATAGGCATATTCTTGTCCAATTAGGGTTTTTAACCAATCTTGTGCATGCAATAGGTGTGTTTGTGTCATTGGATGATTAATTAGGTCATTTTCGTCCTCCCTAGGCTTATTCTTGTCCAATTAGGGTTTTTAACCAATCTTGTGCATCCAATAGGTGTGTTTGTGGCAATGGATGATCAATTAGGTCATTTTCGTCCTCCCTAGGCTTATTCTTGTCCAATTAGGGTTTTTAACCAATCTTGTGCATCCAATAGGTGTGTTTGTGTCATTGGATGATCAATTAGGTCATTTTCGTCCTCCCTAGGCTTATTCTTGTCCAATTAGGGATTTTAACCAATCTTGTGTATCCAATAACTTTGATTGTGTCATTGAATTAATATTTAGGTCATTTTCGTCCTCCCTAGGCATATTCTTGTCCAATTAGGGTTTTTAACCAATCTTGTGCATGCAATAGGTGGGTTTGTGTCATTGGATGATCAATTAGGTCATTTTCGTCCTCCCTAGGCATATTCTTGTCCAATTAGGGTTTTTAACCAATCTTGTGCATCCAATAGGTGTGTTTGTTGAAATGGATGATCAATTAGGTCATTTTCGTCCTCCCTAGGCTTATTCTTGTCCAATTAGGGTTTTTAACCAATCTTGTGCATCCAATAGGTGTGTTTGTGTCATTGGATGATCAATTAGGTCATTTTCGTCCTCCCTAGGCTTATTCTTGCCCCATTAGGGTTTTTAACCAATCTTGTGCATCCAATAAGTTCATTTGTGTCATTGGATTAACATTTAGGTCATTTTCATCCTCCCTAGGCATATTCTTGTCCAATTAGGATTTTTAACCAATCTCTTGCTTCCAATAGGTGTGTTTGTGTCATTGGATGATCACTTAGGTCATTTTCGTCCTCACTAGGCTTATCCTTGTCCAATTAGGGTTTTTAACCAATCTTGTGCATCCAATAGGTGTGTTTGTGTCATTGGATGATCAATTAGGTCATTTTCGTCCTCCCTAGGCTTATTCTTGTCCAATTAGGGTTTTTAACAAATCTTGTGCATCCAATAAGTTCATTTGTGTCATTGGATGATCAATTAGGTCATTTTCATCCTCCCTAGGCATATTCTTGTCCAATTAGGGTTTTTAACCAATCTTTTACTTCCAATAGGTGTGTTTGTGTCATTGGATGATCACTTAGGTCATTTTCGTCCTCACTAGGCTTATTCTTGTCCAATTAGGGTTTTTAACCAATCTTGTGCATCCAATAACTTTGATTGTGTCATTGAATTAATATTTATGTCATTTTCGTCCTCCCTAGGCATATTCTTGTCCAATTAGGGTTTTTAACCAATCTTGTGCATCCAATAGGTGTGTTTGTGTCATTGGATGATCAATTAGGTCATTTTCGTCCTCCCTAGGCTTATTCTTGCCCAATTAGGGTTTTTAACCAATCTTGTGCATCCAATAAATTCATTTGTGTCATTGGATTAACATTTAGGTCATTTGCGTCCTCCATAGGCATATTCTTGTCCAATTAGGGTTTTTAACCATTCTTGTGCTTCCAATAGGTGTGTTTGTGTCATTGGATGATCAATTAGGTCATTTTCGTCCTCACTAGGCTTATTCTTGTCCAATTAGGGTTTTTTACCAATCTTGTGCATCCAATAGGTGTGTTTGTGTCATTTGATGATCAATTAGGTCATATTCGTCCTCCCTAGGCTTATTCTTGTCCAATTAGGGTTTTTAACCAATCTTGTGCATCCAACAAGTTTGTTTATGTCATTGAATTAATATTTAGGTCATTTTCGTCCTCCATAGGCATATTCTTGTCCAATTAGGGTTTTTAACGAATCTTGTGCATGCAATAGGTGTGTTTGTGTCATTGGATGATTAATTAGGTCATTTTCGTCCTCCCTAGGCATATTCTTGTCTAATTAGGGTTTTTAACCAATCTTGTGCATCCAATAGGTGTGTTTGTGGCAATGGATGTTCAATTAGGTCATTTTCGTCCTCCCTAGGCTTATTCTTGTCCAATTAGGGTTTTTAACCAATCTTGTGCTTCCAATAGGTGTGTTTGTGTCATTGGATGATCAATTAGGTCATTTTCGTCCTCCCTAGGCATATTCTTGTCCAATTAGGGTTTTTAACCAATCTTGTGCATCCAATAGGTGTGTTTGTGTCAATGGATGATCAATTAGGTCATTTTCGCCCTCCCTAGGCTTATTCTTGTCCAATTAGGGTTTTTAACCAATCTTTTGCATCCAATACGTTCATTTGTGTCATTGGATTAACATTTAGGTCATTTTCGTCCTCCATAGGCATATTCTTATCCAATTAGGGTTTTTAACCAATCTTGTGCTTCCAATAGGTGTGTTTGTGTCATTTGATGATCAATTAGGTCATTTTCGTCCTCCCTAGGCTTATTCTTGTCCAATTAGGGTATTTAACCAATCTTGTGCATCCAACAAGTTTGTTTATGTCATTGAATTAATATTTAGGTCATTTTCGTCCTCCATAGGCATATTCTTGTCCAATTAGGGTTTTTAACCAATCTTGTGCATGCAATAGGTGTGTTTGTGTCATTGGATGATTAATTAGGTCATTTTCGTCCTCCCTAGGCATATTCTTGTCCAATTAGGGTTTTTAACCAATCTTGTGCATCCAATAGGTGTGTTTGTGTCATTGGATGATCAATTAGGTCATTTTCGCCCTCCCTAGGCTTATTCTTGTCCAATTAGGGTTTTTAACCAATCTTTTGCATCCAATACGTTCATTTGTGTCATTGGATTAACATTTAGGTCATTTTCGTCCTTCCTAGGCATATTCTTATCCAATTAGGGTTTTTAACTAATCTTGTGCTTCCAATAGGTGTGTTTGTGTCATTTGATGATCAATTAGGTCATTTTCGTCCTCCCTACGCTTATTCTTGTCCAATTAGGGTATTTAACCAATCTTGTGCATCCAACAAGTTTGTTTATGTCATTGAATTAATATTTAGGTCATTTTCGTCCTCCATAGGCATATTCTTGTCCAATTAGGGTTTTTAACCAATCTTGTGCATGCAATAGGTGTGTTTGTGTCATTGGATGATTAATTAGGTCATTTTCGTCCTCCCTAGGCATATTCTTGTCCAATTAGGGTTTTTAACCAATCTTGTGCATCCAATAGGTGTGTTTGTGGCAATGGATGATCAATTAGGTCATTTTCGTCCTCCCTAGGCTTATTCTTGTCCAATTAGGGTTTTTAACCAATCTTGTGCATCCACTAGGTGTGTTTGTGTCATTGGATGATCAATTAGGTCATTTTCGTCCTCCCTAGGCTTATTCTTGTCCAATTAGGGTTTTTAACCGATCTTGTGCATCCAATAGGTGTGTTTGTGTCATTGGATGATCAATTAGGTCATTTTCGTCCTCCCTAGGCATATTCTTGTCCAATTAGGGTTTTTAACCAATCTTGTGCATCCAATAGGTGTGTTTGTGTCATTGGATGATCAATTAGGTCATTTTAGTCCTCCCTATGCTTATTCTTATCCAATTAGGGTTTTTAACCAATCTAGTGCTTCCAATAAGTTGAGTTGTGTCATTGGATTAACATTTAGGTCATTTTCGTCCTCCCTAGGCTTATTCTTGTTCAATTAGGGTTTTTAACCAATCTTGTGCATCCAATAAGTTCATTTGTGTCATTGGATGATCAATTAGGTTATTTTCGTCCTCCCTAGGCTTATTCTTGTCCAATTAGGGGTTTTAACCAATCTTGTGCATCCAATAGGTGTGTTTGTGTCATTGGATGATCAATTAGGTTATTTTCGTCCTCCCTAGGCATATTCTTGTCCAATTAGGATTTTTAACTAATCTTGTGCATCCAATACGTTCATTTGTGTCATTGGATGATCAATTAGGTCATTTTCGTCCTCCCTAGGCATATTCTTGTCCAATTAGGGTTTTAAACCAATCTTGTGCATCCAATAGGTGTGTTTGTGTCATTGGATGATCAATTAGGTCATTTTCGTCCTCCCTAGGCATATTCTTGTCCAATTAGGGTTTTTAACCAATCTTGTGCATCCAATAGGTGTGTTTGTGTCATTGGATGATCAATTAGGTCATTTTCGTCCTCCCTAGGCTTATTCTTGTCCAATTAGGGTTTTTAACCAATCTTGTGCATCCAATAAGTTCATTTGTGTCATTGGATTAACATTTAGGTCATTTTCGTACTGCCTAGGCATATTCTTGTCCAATTAGGGTTTTTAACCAATCTTGTGCATCCAATAGGTGTGTTTGTGTCATTGGATGATCAATTAGGTTATTTTCGTCCTCCCTAGGCTTATTCTTGTCCAATTAGGGTTTTTAACCAATCTTGTGCATCCAATAACTTTGATTGTTTCATTGAATTAATATTTAGGTCATTTTCGTCCTCCCTTGGCATATTCTTGTCCAATTAGGGTTTTTAACCAATCTTGTGCATCCAATAGGTGTGTTTGTGGCAATGGATGATCAATTAGGTCATTTTCGTCCTCCCTAGGCTTATTCTTGTCCAATTAGGGTTTTTAACCAATCTTGTGCATCCAATAGGTGTGTTTGTGTCATTGGATGATCAATTAGGTCATTTTCGTCCTCCCTAGGCTTATTCTTGCCCAATTAGGGTTTTAACCAATCTTGTGCATCCAATTAGTTGAGTTGTGTCATTGGATTAGCATTTAGGTCATTTTCGTCCTCCCTAGTCTTATTCTTGTCCAATTAGGGTTTTTAACCAATCTTGTGCATCCAATAAGTTCATTTGTGTCATTGGATTAACATTTAGGTCATTTTCGTCCTCCCTAGGCTTATTCTTGTCCAATTAGGGTTTTTAACCAACCTTGTGCATCCAATAAGTTTGTTTGTGTCATTGAATTAATATTTAGGTCATTTTCGTCCTCCCTAGGCATATTCTTGTCCAATTAGGGTTTTTAACCAATCTTGTGCATCCAATAGGTGTGTTTGTGTCTTTGGATGATCAATTAGGCCATTTTCGTCCTCCCTAGGCTTATTCTTGTCCAATTAGGGTTTTTAACCAATCTTGTGCATCCAATAAGTTTGTTTGTGTCATTGAATTAATATTTAGGTCATTTTCGTCCTCCCTAGGCATATTCTTGTCCAATTAGGGTTTTTAACCAATCTTGTGCATCCAATAGTTGTGTTTGTGGCAATGGATGATCAATTAGGTCATTTTCGTCCTCCCTAGGCTTATTCTTGTCCAATTAGGGTTTTTAACCAATCTTGTGTATCCAATAGGTGTGTTTGTGTCATTGGATGATCAATTAGGTCATTTTCGTCCTCCCTATTCTAATTCTTGTCCAATTAGGGTTTTTAACCAATCTTGTGCATCCAATAGGTGTGTTTGTGTCATTGGATGATCAATTAGGTCATTTTCGTCCTCCCTAGACATATTCTTGTCCAATTAGGGTTTTTAACCAATCTTGTGCATCCAATAGGTGTGTTTGTGGCAATGGATGATCAATTAGGTCATTTTCGTCCTCCCTAGGCTTATTCTTGTCCAATTAGGGTTTTTAACCAATCTTGTGTATCGAATAGGTGTGTTTGTGTCATTGGATGATCAATTAGGTCATTTTCGTCCTCCCTAGGCATATTCTTGTCCAATTAGGGTTTTTAACCAATCTTGTGCATCCAATAGGTGTGTTTGTGTCATTGGATGATCAATTAGGTCATTTTCGTCCTCCCTAGGCTTATTCTTGTCCAATTAGGGTTTTTAACCAATCGTGTGCATCCAATAAGTTGAGTTGTGTCATTGGATTAACATTTAGGTCATTTTCGTTCTCCCTAGGCTTATTCTTGTCCAATTAGGGTTTTTAACCAATCTTGTGCATCCAATAAGTTCATTTGTGTCATTGGATTATCATTTAGGTCATATCCGTCCTCCCTAGGCATATTCTTGTCCAATTAGGGTTTTTAACCAATCTTGTGCATCCAATAGGTGTGTTTGTGTCATTGGATGATCAATTAGGTCATTTTCGTCCTCCCTAGGCTTATTCTTGTCCAATTAGGGTTCTTAACCAATCTTGTGCATCCAATAAGTTCATTTGTGTCATTGGATTAACATTTAGGTCATTTTGGTCCTCTCTAGGCATATTCTTGTCCAATTAGGGTTTTTAACCAATCTTGTGAATTCAATAGGTGTGTTTGTGTCATTGGATGATCAATTAGGTCATTTTCGTCCTCCCTAGGCATATTCTTGTCCAATTAGGGTTTTTAACCAATCTTGTGCATCCAATAGGTGTGTTTGTGTCATTGGATGATCAATTAGGTCTTTTTCGTCCTCCCTAGGCTTATTCTTGTCCAATTAGGGTTTTTAACCAATCTTGTGCATCCAATAAGTTGAGTTGTGTCATTGGATTAACATTTAGGTCATTTTCATTCTCCCTAGGCTTATTCTTGTCCAATTAGGTTTTTAACCAATCTTGTGCATCCAATAAGTTCATTTGTGTCATTGGATTCACATTTAGGTCATTGTCATCCTCCCTAGGCATATTCTTGTCCAATTAGGATTTTTAACCAATCTTGTGCATCCAATAGGTGTGTTTATCTCATTGGATGATCAATTAGGTCACTTTGATCCTCCCTAGGCTTATTCTTGTCCAATTAGGGTTTTTAACCAATCTTATGCATCCAATAGGTGTGTTTGTGTCATTGGATGATCAAATTAGGTCATTTTCGTCCTCCCTAGGCATATTCTTGTCCAATTAGGGTTTTTAACCAATTTTGTGCATCCAATAGGTGTGTTTGTGTCATTGGATGATCAATTAGGTCATTTTCGTCCTCCCTAGGCTTATTCTTGTCCAATTAGGGTTTTTAACCAATCTTGTGCATCCAATAAGTTCATTTGTGTCATTGGATGATCAATTAGGTCATTTTCGTCCTCCCTAGGCATATTCTTGTCCAACTAGGGTTTTTAAACAATCTTGTGCATCCAATAGGTGTGTTTGTGTCATTGGATGATCAATTAGGTCATTTTCGTCCTCCCTAAGCTTATTCTTGTCCAATTAGGGTTTTTAACCAATCTTGTGCATCCAATAGGTGTGTTTGTGTCATTGGATGATCAATTAGGTCATTTTCGTGCTCCCTAGGCTTATTCTTGTCCAATTAGGGTTTTTAACCAATCTTGTGCATCCAATAGGTTTGTTTGTGTCATTGGATGATCAATTAGGTCATTTTCGTCCTCCCTAGGCTTATTCTTGTCCAATTAGGGTTTTTAACCAATCTTGTGCATCCAATAAGTTGGGTTGTGTCATTGGATTAACATTTAGGCCATTTCCGTCCTCCCTAGGCTTATTCTTGTCCAATTAGGGTTTTTAACTAATCTTGTGCATCCAATAGGTGTGTTTATGTCATTGGATGATCAATTAGGTCATTTTCGTCCTCCATAGGCATATTCTTGTCCAATTAGGGTTTTTAACCAATCTTGTGCATCCAATAGGTGTGTTTGTGTCATTGGATGATCAATTAGGTCATTTTCGTCCTCCCTAGGCATATTCTTGTCCAATTAGGGTTTTTAACCAATCTTGTGCATCCAATAGGTGTGTTTGTGTCATTGGATGATCAATTAGGTCATTTACGTCCTCCCTAGGCTTATTCTTTTTCAATTAGGGTTTTTATCCAATCTTGTGCATCCAATAGGTGTGTTTGTGTCTTTGGATGATCAATTAGGTCATTTTTGTCCTTCGTAGGCTTATTCTTGTCCAATTAGGGGTTTTAACCAATCTTGTGCATCCGATAAGTTTGTTTGTGTCATTAAATTAATATTTAGGTCATTTTCGTCCTCCCTAAGCATATTCTTGTCCAATTATGGTTTTTAGCCAATCTTGTGCATCCAATAGGTGTGTTTGTGTCATTGGATGATCAATTAGGTCATTTTCGTCCTCCCTATGCTTATTCTTGTCCAATTAAGGTTTTTAACCAATCTTGTGCATCCAATAAGTTGAGTTGTGTCATTGGATTAACATTTAGGTCATTTTCGTCCTCCCTAGGCTTATTCTTGTCCAATTAGGGTTTTTAACCAATCTTGTGCATCCAATAGGTGTGTTTGTGTCATTGGATGATCAATTAGGTCATTTTCGTCCTCCCTAGGCTTATTCTTGTCCAATTAGGGTTTTTGACCAATCTTGTGTATCCAATAACTTTGTTTGTGTCATTGAATTAATATTTAGGTCATTTTCGTCCTCCCTAGGCATATTCTTGTCCAATTAGGGTTTTTAACCAATCTTGTGCATGCAATAGGTGTGTTTGTGTCATTGGATGATCAATTAGGTCATTTTCGTCCTCCCTAGGCATATTCTTGTCCAATTAGGGTTTTTAACCAATCTTGTGCATCCAATAGGTTTGTTTGTGTCATTGGATGATCAATTAGGTCATTTTCGTCCTCCCTAGGCTTATTCTTGTCCAATTAGGGTTTTTAACCATTCTTGTGCATCCAATAACTTTGTTTGTGTCATTGAATTAATATTTAGGTCATTTTCGTCCTCCACAGGCATATTCTTGTCCAATTATGGTTTTTAACCAATCTTGTGCATCCAATAGGTGTGTTTGTGTCATTGGATGATCAATGAGGTCATTTTGGTCTTCCCTAGGCTTATTCTTGTCCAATTAGGGTTTTTAACCAATCTTGTGCATCCAACAAGTTTGTTTATGTCATTGAATTAATATTTAGGTCATTTTCGTCCTCCCTAGGCATATTCTTGTCCAATTAGGGTTTTTTACCAATCTTGTGCATGCAATAGGTGTGTTTGTGTTATTGGATGATCAATTAGGTCATTTTCGTCCTCCCTAGGCATATTCTTGTCCAATTAGGGTTTTTAACCAATCTTGTGCATCCAATAGGTGTGTTTGTGGCAATGGATGATCCATTAGGTCATTTTTGTCCTCCCTAGGCTTATTCTTGTCCAATTAGGGTTTTTAACCAATCTTGTGCATCCAATAGGTGTGTTTGTGTCATTGGATAATCAATTAGGTCATTTTCGTCCTCCCTAGGCTTATTCTTGCCCAATTAGGGTTTTTAACCAATCTTGTGCATCCAATAAGTTCATTTGTGTCATTGGATTAACATTTAGGTCATTTTCGTCCTCCCTAGGCTTATTCTTGTCCAATTAGGGTTTTTAACCAATCTTGTGCATCCAATAACTTTGATTGTGTCATTGAATTAATATTTAAGTCATTTTCGTCCTCCCTAGGCATATTCTTGTCCAATTAGGGTTTTTAACCAATCTTGTGCATCCAATAGGTGTGTTTGTGTCATTGGATGATCAATTAGGTCATTTTCGCCCTCCCTAGGCTTATTCTTGTCCAAATAGGGTTTTTAACCAATCTTGTGCGTCCAATAACTTTGTTTGTGTCATTGAATTAATATTTAGGTCATTTTCGTCCTCCCTATGCATATTCTTGTCCAATTAGGATTTTTAACCAATCTTGTGCATCCAATAGGTGTGTTTGTGTCATTGGATGATCAATTAGGTCATTTTCGCCCTCCCTAGGCTTATTCTTGTCCAATTAGGGTTTTTAACCAATCTTTTGCATCCAATACGTTCATTTGTGTCATTGGATTAACATTTAGGCCATTTTCGTCCTTCCTAGGCATATTCTTATCCAATTAGGGTTTTTAACCAATCTTGTGCTTCCAATAGGTGTGTTTGTGTCATTTGATGATCAATTAGGTCATTTTCGTCCTCCCTAGGCTTATTCTTGTCCAATTAGGGTTTTTAACCAATCTTGTGCATCCTACAAGTTAGTTTATGTCATTGAATTAATATTTAGGTCATTTTCGTCCTCCCTAGGCATATTTTTGTCCAATTAGGGTTTTTAACCAATCTTGTGCATGCAATAGGTGTGTTTGTGTCATTGGATGATCAATTAGGTCATTTTTGTCCTACCTAGGCATATTCTTGTCCAATTAGGGTTTTTAACCAATCTTGTGCATCCAATAGGTGTGTTTGTGGCAATGGATGATCAATTAGGTCATTTTCGTCCTCCCTAGGCTTATTCTTGTCCAATTAGGGTTTTTAACCAATCTTGTGCATCCAATAGGTGTGTTTGTGTCATTGGATGATCAATTAGGTCATTTTCGTCCTCCCTAGGCTTATTCTTGCCCAATTAGGGTTTTTAACCAATCTTGTGCATCCAATAAGTTCATTTGTGTCATTGGATTAACATTTATGTCATTTTCGTCCTCACTAGGCATATTCTTGCCCAATTAGGGTTTTTAACCAATCTTGTGCTTCCAATAGGTGTGTTTGTGTCATTGGATGATCACTTAGGTCATTTTCGTCCTCACTAGGCTTATTCTTGTCCAATTAGGGTTTTTAACCAATCTTGTGCATCCAATAGGTGTGTTTGTGTCATTGGATGATCAATTAGGTCATTTTCGTCCTCCCTAGGCTTATTCTTGTCCAATTAGGGTTTTTAACAAATCTTGTGCATCCAAGAAAGTTCATTTGTGTCATTGGATGATCAATTAGGTCATTTTCATCCTCCCTAGGCATATTCTTGTCTAACTAGGGTTTTAAACCAATCTTGTGCATCCAATACGTGTGTTTGTGTCATTGGATGATCAATTAGGACATTTTCGTCCTCCCTAGGCTTATTCTTGTCCAATTAGGGTTTTTAACCAATCTTGTGCATCCAATAGGTGTGTTTGTGTCATTGGATGATCAATTAGGTCATTTTCGTCTTCCCTAGGCTTATTGTTGTCCAATTAGGGTTTTTAACCAATCTTGTGCATCCAATAGGTGTGTTTGTGTCATTGGATGATCAATTAGGTCATTTTCGTCCTCCCTAGGCTTATTCTTGCCCAATTAGGGTTTTTAACCAATCTTGCGCATCCAATAAGTTGAGTTGTGTCATTGGATTAACATTTAGGTCATTTTCGTCCTCCCTAGGCTTATTCTTGTCCAATTAGGGTTTTTAACCAATCTTGTGCATCCAATAAGTTCATTTGTGTCATTGGATTAACATTTAGGTCATTTTCGTCCTCCCTAGGCATATTCTTGTCCAATTAGGGTTTTTAACTAATCTTGTGCATCCAATAGGTGTGTTTGTGTCATTGGATGATCAATTAGGTTATTTTCGTCCTCCCTAGGCCTATTCTTGTCCAATTAGGGTTTTTAACCAATCTTGTGCATCCAATAGGTGTGTTTGTGTCATTGGATGATCAATTAGGTCATTTTCGTCCTCCCTAGGCTTATTCTTGTTCAATTAGGGTTTTTAACCAATCTTGTGCATCCAATAAGTTCATTTGTGTCATTGGATTCACATTTAGGTCATTTTCGTCCTCCCTAGGCATATTCTTGTCCAATTAGGGTTTTTAACCCATCTTGTGCATCCAATAGGTGTGTTTGTGTCCTTGGATGATCAATTAGGTCATTTTCGTCATCCCTAGGCTTATTCTTGTCCAATTAGGGTTTTTAACCAATCTTGTGCATCCAATAAGTTCATTTGTGTCATTGGATTAACATTTAGGTCATTTTCGTCCTCCCTAGGCATATTCTTGTCCAATTAGGGTTTTTAACCAATCTTGTGCATCCAATAGGTGTGTTTGTGTCATTGGATGATCAATTAGGTCATTTTCGTCCTCCCTAGGCTTATTCTTGTCCAATTAGGGTTTTTAACCAATCTTGTGCATCCAATAAGTTCATTTGTGTTATTGGATGATCAATTAGGTCATTTTCGTCCTCCCTAGGCATATTCTTGACCAGCTAGGGTTTTTAACCAATCTTGTGCATCCAATAGGTGTGTTTGTGTCATTGGATGATCAATTAGGTCATTTTCGTCCTCCCTAGGCTTATTCTTGTCCAATTAGGGTTTTTAACCAATCTTGTGCATCCAATAGGTGTGTTTGTGTCATTGGATTATTAATTAGGTCATTTTCGTCCTCCCTAGGCTTATTCTTGTCCAATTAGGGTTTTTAACCAATCTTGTGCATCCAACAAGTTTGTTTATGTCATTGAATTAATATTTAGGTCATTTTCGTCCTCCCTAGGCATATTCTTGTCCAATTAGGGTTTTTAACCAATCTTGTGCATCCAATAGGTGTGTTTGTGGCAATGGATGATCAATTAGGTCATTTTCGTCCTCCCTAGGCTTATTCTTGTCCAATTAGGGTTTTTAACCAATCTTGTGCATCCAATAGGTGTGTTTGTGTCATTGGATGATCAATTAGGTCATTTTCGTCTTCCCTAGGCTTATTCTTGCCCAATTAGGTTTTTTAACCAATCTTGTGCATCCAATAAGTTGAGTTGTGTCATTGGATTAGCATTTAGGTCATTTTCGTCCTCCCTAGGCTTATTCTTGTCCATTTAGGATTTTTAACCAATCTTGTGCATCCCATAAGTTCATTTGTGTCATTGGATTTACATTTAGGTCATTTTCGTCCTCCCTAGGCATATTCTTGTCCAATTAGGGTTTTTAACCAATCTTGTGCATCCAATAGGTGTGTTTGTGTCATTGGATGATCAATTAGGCATTTTCGTCCTCCCTAGGCTTATTCTTGTCCAATTAGGGTATTTAAACAATCTTGTGCATCCAATAACTTTGTTTGTATCATTTAATTAATATTTAGTTCATTTTCGTCCTCCCTAGCCATATTATTGTCCAATTAGGGTTTTTAACCAATCTTGTGCATCCAATAGGAGTGTTTGTGTCATTGGATGATCAATTAGGTCATTTTCGTCCTCCCTAGGCATATTCTTGTCCAATTAGGGTTTTTAACCATTCTTGTGCATCCAATAGGTGTGTTTGTGGCAATGGATGATCAATTAGGTCATTTTCGTCCTCCCTAGGCTTATTCTTGTCCAATTAGGGTTTTTAACCAATCTTGTGCATCCAATAGGTGTGTTTGTGTCATTGGATGATCAATTAGGTCATTTACGTCCTCCCTAGGCTTATTCTTGTCCAATTAGGATTTTTAACCAATCTTGAGCATCCAATAACTTTGTTTGTGTCATTGAATTAATATTTAGGTCATTTTCGTCCTCCATAGGCATATTCTTGTCCAATTAGGGTTTTTAACCAATCTTGTGCATCCAATAGGTGTGTTTGTGTCATTGGATGATCAATTAGGTCATTTTCGTCCTCCCTAAGCTTATTCTTGTCCAATTAGGGTTTTTATCAAATCTTGTGCATCCAATAAGTTCATTTGTGTCATTGGATGATCAATTAGGTCATTTTCGTCCTCCCTAGGCATATTCTTGTCCAATTAGGGTTTTTAACCAATCTTGTGCATCCAATAGGTGTGTTTGTGTCATTGGATGATCAATTAGGTCTTTTACGTCCTCCCTAGGCTTATTCTTGTCCAATTAGGGTTTTTAACCAATCTTGTGCATCCAATAACTTTGTTTGTGTCATTGAATTAATATTTAGGTCATTTTCGTCCTCCCTAGGCATATTCTTGTCCAATTAGGGTTTTTAACCAATCTTGTGCATCCAATAGGTGTGTTTGTGTCATTGGATGATCAATTAGGTCATTTTCGCCCTCCCTAGGCTTATTCTTGTCCAATTAGGGTTTTTAACCAATCTTTTGCATCTAATACGTTCATTTGTGTCATTGGATTAACATTTAGGTCATTTTCGTCCTTCCTAGGCATATTCTTATCCAATTAGGGTTTTTAACCAATCTTGTGCTTCCAATAGGTGTGTTTGTGTCATTTTATGATCAATTAGGTCATTTTCGTCCTCCCTAGGCTTATTCTTGTCCAATTAGGGTATTTAACCAATCTTGTGCATCCAACAAGTTTGTTTATGTCATTGAATTAATATTTAGGTCATTTTCGTCCTCCCTAGGCATATTCTTGTCCAATTAGGGTTTTTAACCAATCTTGTGCATGCAATAGGTGTGTTTGTGTCATTGGATGATTAATTAGGTCATTTTCGTCCTCCCTAGGCTTATTCTTGTCCAATTAGGGTTTTTAACCAATCTTGTGCATCCAATAGGTGTGTTTGTGGCAATGGATGATCAATTAGGTCATTTTCGTCCTCCCTAGGCTTATTCTTGTCCAATTAGGGTTTTTAACCAATCTTGTGCATCCAATAGGTGTGTTTGTGTCATTGGATGATCAATTAGGTCATTTTCGTCCTCCCTAGGCTTATTCTTGTCCAACTATGGTTTTTAACCAATCTTGTGCATCCAATAGGTGTGTTTGTGTAATTGGATGATCAATTAGGTCATTTTCGTCCTCCCTAGGCTTATTCTTGTCCAATTAGGGTTTTTAACAAATCTTGTGCATCCAATAAGTTCATTTGTGTCATTGGATGATCAATTAGGTCATTTTCGTCCTCCCTAGGCTTATTCTTGCCCAATTAGGGTTTTTAACCAATCTTGTGCATCAAATAAGTTCATTTGTGTCATTGGATTAACATTTAGGTCATTTTCGTCCTCCCTAGGCATATTCTTGTCCAATTAGGGTTTTTAACCAATCTTTTGCTTCCAATAGGTGTGTTTGTGTCATTGGATGATCACTTAGGTCATTTTCGTCCTCACTAGGCTTATTCTTGTCCAATTAGGGTTTTTAACCAATCTTGTGCATCCAATAGGTGTGTTTGTGTCATTGGATGATCAATTAGGTCATTTTCGTCCTCCCTAGGCTTATTCTTGTCCAATTAGGGTTTTTAACAAATCTTGTGCATCCAATAAGTTCATTTGTATCATTGGATGATCAATTAGGTCATTTTCGTCCTCCCTAGGCACATTCTTGTCCAACTAGGGTTTTTAACCATTCTTGTGCTTCCAATAGGTGTGTTTGTGTCATTGGATGATCAATTAGGTCATTTTCGTCCTCACTAGGCTTATTCTTGTCCAATTAGGGTTTTTAACCAATCTTGTGCATCCAATAGGTGTGTTTGTGTCATTGGATGATCAATTAGGTCATTTTCGCCCTCCCTAGGCTTATTCTTGTCCAAATAGGGTTTTTAACCAATCTTGTGCATCCAATAACTTTGTTTGTGTCATTGAATTAATATTTAGGTCATTTTTGTGCTCCCTAGGCATATTCTTGTCCAATTAGGGTTTTTAACTAATCTTGTGCAGCCAATAGGTGTGTTTGTGTCATTGGATGATCAATTAGGTCATTTTCGCCCTCCCTAGGCTTATTCTTGTCCAATTAGGGTTTTTAACTAATCTTTTGCATCCAATACGTTCATTTGTGTCCTTGGATTAACATTTAGGTCATTTTCGTCCTTCCTAGGCATATTCTTATCCAATTAGGGTTTTTAACCAATCTTGTGCTTCCAATAGGTGTGTTTGTGTCATTTGATGATCAATTAGGTCATTTTCGTCCTCCCTAGGCTTATTCTTGTCCAATTAGGGTTTTTAACCAATCTTGTGCATCCAACAAGTTTGTTTATGTCATTGAATTAATATTTAGGTCATTTTCGTCCTCCCTAGGCATATTCTTGTCCAATTAGGGTTTTTAACCAATCTTGTGCATGCAATAGGTGTGTTTGTGTCATTGGATGATCAATTAGGTGATTTTCGTCCTCCCTAGGCTTATTCTTGTCCAATTAGGGTTTTTAACCAATCTTGTGCATCCAATAGGTGTGTTTGTGGCAATGGATGACCAATTAGGTCATTTTCGTCCTCCCTAGGCATATTCTTGTCCAATTAGGGTTTTTAACCAATCTTGTGCTTCCAATAGGTGTGTTTGTGTCATTGGATGATCAATTAGGTCATTTTCGTCCTCCCTAGGCTTATTCTTGTCCAATTAGGGTTTTTAACCAATCTTGTGCATCCAACAAGTTTGTTTATGTCATTGAATTAATATTTAGGTCATTTTCGTCCTCCATAGGCATATTCTTGTCCAACTAGGGTTTTTAACCAATCTTGTGCATCCAATAGGTGTGTTTGTGTCATTGGATGATCAATTAGGTCATTTTCGTCCTCCCTAGGCTTATTCTTGTCCAATTAGGGTTTTTAACCAATATTGTGCATCCAATAACTTTGTTTGTGTCATTGAATTAATATTTAGGTCATTTTCGTCCTTCCTAGGCATATTCTTGTCCAATTAGGGTTTTTAACCAATCTTGTGCATCCAATAGGTGTGTTTGTGTCATTCAATGATCAATTAGGTCATTTTCGTCCTCCCTAGGTTTATTCTTGTCCAATTAGGGTTTTTAACCAATCTTGTGCATCCAATAGGTGTGTTTGTGTCATTGGATGATCAATTAGGTCATTTTCGTCCTCCCTAGGTTTATTCTTGTCCAACTAGGGTTTTTAACCAATCTTGTGCATCCAATAGGTGTGTTTGTGTCATTGGATGATCAATTAGGTCATTTTCGTCCTCCCTAGGCTTATTCTTGTCCAATTAGGGTTTTTAACCAATCTTGTGCATCCCATAAGTTCATTTGTGTCATTGGATTAACATTTATGTCATTTTCGTCCTCCCTAGGCATATTCTTGTCCAATTAGGGTTTTTAACCAATCTTGTGCATCCAATAGGTGTGTTTGTGTCATTGGAAGATCAATTAGGTCATTTTCGTCCTCCCTAGGCTTATTCTTGTCCAATTAGGGTTTTTAACCAATCTTGTGCATCCAATAAGTAGAGTTGTGTCATTGGATTAACATTTAGGTCATTTTCATCCTCCCTAGGCATATTCTTGTCCAATTAGGGTTTTTAACCAATCTTGTGCATCCAATAGGTGTGTTTGTGTCATTGGATGATCAATTAGGTCATTTTCGTCCTCCCTAGGCTTATTCTTGTCCAATTAGGGTTTTTAACCAATCTTGTGCATCCAATAACTTTGTTTGTGTCGTTGAATTAATATTTAGGTCATTTTCGTCCTCATTAGGCATATTCTTGTCCAATTAGGGTTTTTAACCAATCTTGTGCATCCAATAGGTGTGTTTGTGTCATTGGATGATCAATTAGGTCATTTTCGTCCTCCCTAGGCTTATTCTTGTCCAATTAGGGTTTTTAACCAATCTTGTGCATCCAATAACTTTGTTTGTGTCATTGAATTAATATTTAGGTCATTTTCGTCCTCCCTAGGCATATTCTTGTCCAATTAGGGTTTTTAACCAATCTTGTGATTCCAATAGGTGTGTTTGTGTCATTGGATGATCAATTAGGTCATTTTCGTCCTCCCAAGGCTTATTCTTGTCCAATTAGGGTTTTTAACCAATCTTGTGCATCCAATAAGTTCATTTGTGTCATTGGATTAACATTTAGGTCATTTTCGTCCTCCCTAGGCATATTCTTGTCCAATTAGGGTTTTTAACCAATCTTGTGCATCCAATAGGTGTGTTTGTGTCATTGGAAGATCAATTAGGTCATTTTCGTCCTCCCTAGGCTTATTCTTGTCCAATTAGGGTTTTTAACCAATCTTGTGTATCCAATATGTTCATTTGTGTCATTGGATGATCAATTAGGTCATTTTTCGTCCTCCCTAGGCTTATTCTTGTCCAATTAGGGTTTTTAACCAATCTTGTGCATCCAATAAGTTCATTTGTGTCATTGGATTAACATTTAGGTCATTTTCGTCCTCCCTAGGCATATTCTTGTCCAATTAGGGTTTTTAACCAATCTTGTGCATCCAATAGGTGAGTTTGCGTCATTGGATGATCAATTATGTCATTTTCGTCCTCCCTAGGCTTATTCTTGTCCAATTAGGGTTTTTAACCAATCTTGTGCATCCAATAAGTTCATTTGTGTCATTGGATTAACATTTAGGTCATTTTCGTCCTCCCTAGGCATATTCTTGTCCAATTAGGGTTTTTAACCAATCTTGTGCATCCAATAAGTTCATTTGTGTCATTGGATGAACATTAAGGTCATTTTCGTCCTCCCTAGGCTTATTCTTGTCCAATTAGGGTTTTTAACCAATCTTGTGCATCCAATAAGTTCATTTGTGTCATTGGATTAACATTTAGGTCATTTTCGTCCTCCCTAGGCATATTCTTGTCCAATTAGGGTTTTTAACCAATCGTGTGCATCCAATATGTGTGCTTGTGTCTTTGGATGATCAATTATGTCATTTTCGTCCTCCCTAGGCTTATTCTTGTCCAATTAGGGTTTTTAACCAATCTTGTGCATCCAATAGGTGTGTTTGTGTCATTGGATGATCAATTAGGTCATTTTCGTCCTTCCTAGGCATATTCTTGTCCAATTAAGGATTTTAACCAGTCTTGTGCATCCAATAGGTGTGTTTGTGTCATTGGATTATCAATTCGTTCATTTTCGTCCTCCCAAGGCTTATTCTTGTCCAATTAGGGTTTTTAACCAATCTTGTGCATCCAATAAGTTCATTTGTGTCATTGGATTAACATTTAGGTCATTTTCGTCCTCCCTAGGCATATTCTTGTCCAATTAGGGTTTTTAACCAATCTGGTGCTTCCAATAGGTGTGTTTGTGTCATTGGATGATCACTTAGGTCATTTTCGTCCTCACTAGGCTTATTCTTGTCCAATTAGGGTTTTTAACCAATCTTGTGCATCCAATAGGTGTGTTTGTGTCATTGGATGATCAATTAGGTCCTTTTCGTCCTCCCTAGGCTTATTCTTGTCCAATTAGGGTTTTTAACCAATCTTGTGCATCAAATAAGTTTGTTTGTGTCATTGAATTAATATTTAGGTCATTTTCGTCCTCCCTAGGCATATTCTTGTCCAATTAGGGTTTTTAACCAATCTTGTGCATCCAATAGGTGTGTTTGTGTCATTGGAAGATCAATTAGGTCATTTTCGTCCTCCCTAGGCTTATTCTTGTCCAATTAGGGTTTTTAACCAATCTTGTGCATCCAATGAGTTCATTTGTGTCATTGGATGATCAATTAGGTCATTTTCGTCCTCCCTAGGTTTATTCTTGTCCAATTAGGGTTTTTAACCAATCTTGTGCATCCAATAGGTGTGTTTGTGTCATTGGATGATCAATTAGGTCATTTTCGTCCTCCGTAGGCTTATTCTTGTCCAATTAGGGTTTTTAACAAATCTTGTGCATCCAATAAGTTCATTTGTGTCATTGGATGATCAATTAGGTCATTTTCATCCTCCCTAGGCATATTCTTGTCCAATTAGGGTTTTTAACCAATCTTTTGCTTCCAATAGGTGTGTTTGTGTTATTGGATGATCAATTAGGTCATTTTCGTCCTCACTAGGCTTATTCTTGTCCAATTAGGGTTTTTAACCAATCTTGTGCATCCAATAGGTTTGTTTGTGTCATTGGATGATCAATTATGTCATTTTCGTCCTCCCTAGGCTTATTCTTGTCCAATTAGGGTTTTTAACCATTCTTGTGCATCCAATAACTTTGTTTGTGTCATTGAATTAATATTTAGGTCATTTTCGTCCTCCATAGGCATATTCTTGTCCAATTAGGGTTTTTAACCAATCTTGTGCATCCAATAGGTGTGTTTGTGTCATTGGAAGATCAATTAGGTCATTTTCGTCCTCCCTAGGCATATTCTTGTCTAATTAGGGTTTTTAACCAATCTTGTGCATCCAATAAGTTCATTTGTGTCATTGGATTATCATTTAGGTCATTTTCGTCCTCCCTAGGCATATTCTTGTCCAATTATGGTTTTTAACCAATCTTGTGCTTCCAATAGGTGTGTTTGTGTCATTGGATGATCAATTAGGTCATTTTCGTCCTCACTAGGCTTATTCTTGTCCAATTAGGGTTTTTAACCAATCTTGTGCATCCAATAGGTTTGTTTGTGTCATTGGATGATCAATTAGGTCATTTTCGTCATCCCTAGGCTTATTCTTGTCCAATTAGGGTTTTTAACCATTCTTG
Source organism: Cicer pinnatifidum (assembly GCA_037974775.1). Taxonomy (NCBI): domain Eukaryota; kingdom Viridiplantae; phylum Streptophyta; class Magnoliopsida; order Fabales; family Fabaceae; genus Cicer; species Cicer pinnatifidum. The sequence continues at coordinate 39,278 of JBBPBR010001645.1, forward strand.
TGCATCCAATAACTTTGTTTGTGTCATTGAATTAATATTTAGGTCATTTTCGTCCTCCATAGGCATATTCTTGTCCAATTAGGGTTTTTAACCAATCTTGTGCATCCAATAGGTGTGTTTGTGTCATTGGAAGATCAATTAGGTCATTTTCGTCCTCCCTAGGCTTATTCTTGTCCAATTAGGGTTTTTAACCAATCTTGTGCATCCAATGAGTTCATTTGTGTCATTGGATGATCAATTAGGTCATTTTCGTCCTCCCTAGGTTTATTCTTGTCCAATTAGGGTTTTTAACCAATCTTGTGCATCCAATAGGTGTGTTTGTGTCATTGGATGATCAATTAGGTCATTTTCGTTCTCCCTAGGCTTATTCTTGTCCAATTAGGGTTTTTAACCAATCTTGTGCATCCAATAGGTGTATTTGTGTCATTGGATGATCAATTAGGTCATTTTCGTCCTCCCTAGGCATATTCTTGTCCAATTAGGGTTTTTAACCAATCTTATGCATCCAATAGATGTGTTTGTGTCATTGGATGATCAATTAGGTCATTTTCGTCCTCCCTAGGCTTATTCTTGTCCAATTAGGGTTTTTAACCAATCTTGTGCATCCAATAGGTGTGTTTGTGTCATTGGATGATCAATTAGGTCATTTTCGTCCTCCCTAGGCTTATTCTTGTCCAATTAGGGTTTTTAACCAATCTTGTGCATCCAATAAGTTCATTTGTGTCATTGGATTAACATTTAGGTCATATCCGTTCTCCCTAGGCATATTCTTGTCCAATTAGGGTTTTTAACCAATCTTGTGCATCCAATAGGTGTGTTTGTGTCATTGGATGATCAATTAGGTCGTTTTCGTCCTCCCTAGGCTTATTCTTGTCCAATTAGGGTTTTTAACCAATCTTGTGCATCCAATAAGTTGAGTTGTTTCATTGGATTAACATTTAGGTCATTTTCGTCCCCCCTAGAATTATTCTTGTCCAATTAGGGTTTTTAACCAATCTTGTGTATCCAATAGGTGTGTTTGTGTCATTGGATGATCAATTAGGTCATTTTCGTCCTCCCTAGGCTTATTCTTGTCCAATTAGGGTTTTTAACCAATCTTGTGCATCCAATAGGTGTGTTTGTGTCATTGGATGATCAATTAGGTCATTTTCGTCCTCCCTAGGCTTATTCTTGTCCAATTAGGGTTTTTAACCAATCTTGTGCATCCAATAACTTTGTTTGTGTCATTGAATTAATATTTAGGTCATTTTCGTCCTCGCTAGGCATATTTTTGTCCAATTAGGGTTTTTAACAAATCTTGTTCATCCAATAGGTGTGTTTGTGTCATTTGATGATCAATTAGGTCATTTTCGTCCTCCCTAGGCTTTTTCTTGTCCAATTAGGGTTTTTAACCAATCTTGTGCATCCAATAAGTTTGTTTGTTTCATTGAATTAATATTTAGGTCATTTTCGTCCTCCCTAGGCATATTCTTGTCCAATTAGGGTTTTTAACCAATCTTGTGCATCCAATAGGTGTGTTTGTGTCATTGGATGATCAATTAGGTCATTTTCGTCCTCCCTAGGCTTATTCTTGCGCAATTAGGGTTTTTAACCAATCTTGTGCATCCAATAAATTCATTTGTGTCATTGGATTAACATTTAGGTCATTTTCGTCCTCCCTAGGCATATTCTTGTCCAATTAGGGTTTTTAACCAATCTTGTGCATCCAATAAGTGTGTTTGTGTCATTGGATGATCAATTAGGTCATTTTCGCCCTCCCTAGGCTTATTCTTGTCCAATTAGGGTTTTTAACCAATCTTTTGCATCCAATACGTTCATTTGTGTCATTGGATTAACATTTAGGTCATTTTCGTCCTTCCTAGGCATATTCTTATCCAATTAGGGTTTTTAACCAATCTTGTGCTTCCAATAGGTGTGTTTGTGTCATTTGATGATCAATTAGGTCATTTTCGTCCTCCCTAGGCTTATTCTTGTCCAATTAGGGTATTTAACCAATCTTGTGCATCCAACAAGTTTGTTTATGTCATTGAATTAATATTTAGGTCATTTTCGTCCTCCATAGGCATATTCTTGTCCAATTAGGGTTTTTAACCAATCTTGTGCATCCAATAGGTGTGTTTGTGTCATTGGATGATCAATTAGGTCATTTTCGTCCTCCCTAGGCTTATTCTTGCCCAATTAGGATTTTTAACCAATCTTGTGCATCCAATAAATTCATTTGTGTCATTGGATTAACATTTAGGTCATTTTCGTCCTCCCTAGGCATATTCTTGTCCAATTAGGGTTTTTAACCAATCTTGTGCATCCAATAGGTGTGTTTGTGTCATTGGATGATCAATTAGGTCATTTTCGTCCTCCCTAGGCTTATTCTTGTCCAATTAGGGTTTTTAACCAATCTTGTGCATCCAATAGGTGTGTTTGTGTCATTGGATGATCAATTAGGTCATTTTCGTCCTTCCTAGGCTTATTCTTGTCCAGTTAGGGTTTTTAACCAATCTTGTGCATCCAATAAGTTTGTTTGTGTCATTGAATTAATATTTAGGTCATTTTCGTCCTCCCTAGGCATATTCTTGTCCAATTAGGGTTTTTAGCCAATCTTGTGCCTCCAATAGGTGTGTTTGTGTCATTGGATGATCAATTAGGTAATTTTCGTCCTCCCTAGGCTTATTCTTGTCCAATTAGGGTTTTTAACCAATCTTGTGCATCCAATAACTTTGTATATGTCATTGAATTAATATTTAGGTCATTTTCCTCCTCCCTAGGCATATTCTTGTCCAATTAGGGTTTTTAAACAATTTTGTGCATCCAATAGGTGTGTTTGTGTCATTGGATGATCAATTAGGTCATTTTCGTCCTCCCTAGGCTTATTCTTGTCCAATTAGGGTTTTTAACCAATCTTGTGCATCCAATAAGTTCATTTGTGTCATTGGATTTACATTTAGGTCATTTTCGTCCTCCCTAGGCATATTCTTGTCGAATTAGGGTTTTTAACCAATCTTGTGCATCCAATAGGTGTGTTTTTGTCATTGGATGATCAATTAGGTCATTTTCGTCCTCCCTAGGCATATTCTTGTCCAATTAGGGTTTTTAACCAATCTTGTGCATCCAATAGGTGTGTTTGTGTCATTGGATGATCAATTAGGTCATTTTCGTCCTCCCTAGGCTTATTCTTGTCCAATTAGGGTTTTTAACAAATCTTGTGCATCCAATAAGTTCATTTGTGTCATTGGATTAACATTTAGGTCATTTTCGTCCTCCCTAGGCATATTCTTTTCCAATTAGGGTTTTTAACCAATCTTGTGCATCCAATAGGTGTGTTTGTGTCATTGGATAATCAATTAGGTCATTTTCGTCCTCCCTAGGCTTATTCTTGTCCAATTAGGGTTTTTAACCAATCTTGTGCATCCAATAGGTGTGTTTGTGTCATTGGATGATCAATTAGGTGATTTTCGTCCTCCCTAGGCTTATTCTTGTCCAATTAGGGTTTTTAACCAATCTTGTGCATCCAATAAGTTTGTTTGTGTCATTGAATTAATATTTAGGTCATTTTCGTCCTCCCTAGGCATATTCTTGTCCAATTAGGGTTTTTAACCAATCTTGTGCATCCAATAGTCGTGTTTGTGTCATTGGATAATCAATTAGGTCATTTTCGTCCTCCCTAGGCTTATTCTTGTCCAATTAGGGTTTTTAACCAATCTTGTGCATCCAATAAGTTCATTTGTGTCTTTGGATTAACATTTAGGTCATTGTCGTCCTCCCTAGGCATATTCTTGTCCAATTAGGGTTTTTAACCAATCTTGTGATTCCAATAGGTGTGTTTGTGTCATTGGATGACCAATTAGGTCATTTTCGTCCTCCCTAGGCTTATTCTTGTCCAATTAGGGTTTTTAACCAATCTTGTGCATCCAATAAGTTTGTTTGTGTCATTGAATTAATATTTAGGTCATTTTCGTCCTCCCTAGGCATATTCTTGTCCAATTAGGGTTTTTAACCAATCTTGTGCATCCAATAGGTGTGTTTGTGTCATTGGATGATCAATTAGGTCATTTTCGTCCTCCCTAGCTTATTCTTGTCCAATTATGGTTTTTAACCAATCTTGTGCATCCAATAGGTGTGTTTGTGTCATTGGATGATCAATTAGGTCATTTACGTCCTCCCTAGGCTAATTCTTGTCCAATTAGGGTTTTTAACCAATCTTGTGCATCCAATAGGTGTGTTTGTGTCATTGGATGATCAATTAGGTCATTTTCGTCCTCCCTAGGCTTATTCTTGTCCAATTAGGGTTTTTAACCAATCTTGTGCATCCAATAACCTTGATTGTGTCATTGAATTAATATTTAGGTCATTTTCGTCCTCCCTAGGCATATTCTTGTCCAATTAGGGTTTTTAACCAATCTTGTGCATCCAATAGGTGTGTTTGTGTCATTGGATGATCAATTAGGTCATTTTCGTCCTCCCTAGGCTTATTCTTGCCCAATTAGGGTTTTTAACCAATCTTGTGCATCCAATAAGTTCATTTGTGTCATTGGATTAACTTTTAGGTCATTTTCGTCCTCCATAGGCATATTCTTGTCCAATTAGGGTTTTTAACCATTCTTGTGTTTCCAATAGGTGTGTTTGTGTCATTGGATGATCAATTAGGTCATTTTCGTCCTCACTAGGCTTATTCTTGTCCAATTAGGGTTTTTAACCAATCTTGTGCATCCAATAGGTGCGTTTGTGTCATTGGATGATCAATTAGGTCATTTTCGTCCTCCCTAGGCTTATTCTTGTCCAATTAGGGTTTTTAACCAATCTTGTGCATCCAATAACTTTGTTTGTGTCATTGAATTAATATTTAGGTCATTTTCGTCCTCCCTAGGCATATTCTTGTCCAATTAGGGTTTTTAACCAATCTTGTGCATCCAATAGGTGTGTTTGTGTCATTGGATGATCAATTAGGTCATTTTCGTCCTCCCTACGCTTATTGTTGTCCAATTAGGGTTTTTAACCAATCATGAGCATCCAATAGGTGTGTTTGGGTCATTGGATGATCAATTAGGTCATTTTCGTCCTCCCTAGGCATATTCTTGTCCAATTAGGGTTTTTAACCAATCTTGTGCATCCAATAGGTGTGTTTGTGTCATTGGATGATCAATTAGGTCATTTTCGTCCTCCCTAGGCATATTCTTGTCCAATTAGGGTTTTTAACCAATCTTGTGCATCCAATAGGTGTGTTTGTGTCATTGGATGATCAATTAGGTCATTTTCGTCCTCCCTAGGCTTATTCTTGTCCAATTAGGGTTTTTAACCAATCTTGTGCATCCAATAAGTTCATTAGTGTCATTGGATGATCAATTAGGTCATTTTCGTCCTCCCTAGGCATATTATTATCCAATTAGGGTTTTTAACCAATCTTGTGCATCCAATAAGTTTGTTTGTGTCATTGAATTAATATTTAGGTCATTTTCGTCCTCCCTAGGCATATTCTTGTCCAATTAGGGTTTTTAACCAATCTTGTGCATCCAATAGGTGTGTTTGTGTCATTGGATGATCAATTAGGTCATTTTCGTCCTCCCTAGGCATATTCTTGTCCAATTAGGGTTTTTAACCAATCTTGTGCATCCAATAGGTGTGTTTGTGTCATTGGATATTCAATTAGGTCATTTTCGTCCTCCCTAGGCTTATTCTTGTCCAATTAGGGTTTTTAACCAATCTTGTGCATCCAATAAGTTCATTAGTGTCATTGGATGAACAATTAGGTCATTTTCGTCCTCCCTAGGCATGTTCTTGTCCAACTAGGGGTTTTAACCAATCTTGTGCATCCAATAGGTGTGTTTGTGTCATTGGATGATCAATTAGGTCATTTTCGTCCTCCATAGGCTTATTCTTGTCCAATTAGGGTTTTTAACCAATCTTGTGCATCCAATAGGTGTGTTTGTGTCATTGGATGATCAATTAGGTCATTTTCGTCCTCCCTAGGCTTATTCTTGTCCAATTAGGGTTTTTAACCAATCTTGTGCATCCAATAGGTGTGTTTGTGTCATTGGATGATCAATTAGGTCATTTTCGTCCTCCCTAGGCTTATTCTTGTCCAATTAGGGGTTTTAACTAATCTTGTGCATCCAATAAGTTCATTTGTGTCATTGGATGATCAATTAGGTCATTTTCGTCCTCCCTAGGCATATTCTTGTCCAACTAGGTTTTTTAACCAATCTTGTGCATCCAATAGGTGTGTTTGTGTCATTGGATGATCAATTAGGTCATTTTCGTCCACCCTAGGCATATTCTTGTCCAACTAGGGTTTTTAACCAATCTTGTGCATCCAATAGGTGTGTTTGTTTCATTGGATGATCAATTAGGTCATTTTCGTCCTCCCTAGGCTTATTCTTGTCCAATTAGGGTTTTTAACCAATCTTGTGCATCCAATAGGTGTGTTTGTGTCATTGGATGATCAATTAGGTCATTTTCGTCCTCCCTAGGCTTATTCTTGTCCAATTAGAGTTTTTAACCAATCTTGTGCATCCAATAACTTTGATTGTGTCATTGAATTAATATTTAGGTCATTTTCGTCCTCCCTAGGCATATTCTTGTCCAATTAGGGTTTTTAACCAATCTTGTGCATCCAATAGGTGTGTTTGTGTCATTGGATGATCAATTAGGTCATTTTCGTCCTCCCTAGGCTTATTCTTGTCCAATTAGGGTTTTTAACAAATCTTGTGCATCCAATAAGTTCATTTGTGTCATTGGATGATCAATTAGGTCATTTTCGTCCTCCCTAGGCATATTCTTGTCCAACAAGGGCTTTTAACCATTCTTGTGCTTCCAATAGGTGTGTTTGTGTCATTGGATGATCAATTAGGTCATTTTCGTCCTCACTAGGCTTATTCTTGTCCAATTAGGGTTTTTAACCAATCTTGTGCATCCAATAGGTGTGTTTGTGTCATTGGATGATCAATTAGGTCATTTTCGTCTTCCCTAGGCTTATTCTTGTCCAATTAGGGTTTTTAACCAATCTTGTGCATCCAATAACTTTGTTTGTGTCATTGAATTAATATTTAGATCATTTTCGTCCTCCCTAGGCATATTCTTGTCCAATTAGGGTTTTTAACCAATCTTGTGCATCCAATAGGTGTGTTTGTGTCATTGGATGATCAATTAGGTCATTTTCGCCCTCCCTAGGCTTATTCTTGTCCAAATAGGGTTTTTAACCAATCTTGTGCATCCAAAAACTTTGTTTGTGTCATTGAATTAATATTTAGGTCATTTTCGTGCTCCCTAGGCATATTCTTGTCCAATTAGGGTTTTTAACTAATCTTGTGCATCCAATAGGTGTGTTTGTGTCATTGGATGATCAATTAGGTCATTTTTGCCCATTAACATTTAGGTCATTTTCGTCCTTCCTAGGCATATTCTTATCCAATTAGGGTTTTTAACCAATCTTGTGCTTCCAATAGGTGTGTTTGTGTCATTTGATGATCAATTAGGTCATTTTCGTCCTCCCTAGGCTTATTCTTGTCCAATTAGGGTTTTTAACCAATCTTGTGCATCCAACAAGTTTGTTTATGTCATTGAATTAATATTTAGGTCATTTTCGTCCTCCCTAGGCATATTCTTGTCCAATTAGGGTTTTTAACCAATCTTGTGCATCCAATAGGTGTGTTTGTGTCATTGGATGATCAATTAGGTCATTTTCGTCCTCCCTAGGCATATTCTTGTCCAACTAGGGTTTTTAACCAATCTTGTGCTTCCAATAGGTGTTTTGGTGTCATTGGATGATCAATTAGGTCATTTTCGTCCTCACTAGGCTTATTCTTGTCCAATTAGGGTTTTTAACCAATCTTGTGCATCCAATAGGTGTGTTTGTGTCATTGGATGATCAATTAGGTCATTTTCGTCCTCCCTAGGCTTATTCTTCTCCAATTAGGGTTTTTAACAAATCTTGTGCATCCAATAAGTTCATTTGTGTCATTGGATGATCAATTAGGTCATTTTCATCCTCCCTAGGCATATTCTTGTCCAACTAGGGTTTTAAACCAATCTTGTGCATCCAATAGTTGTGTTTATGTCATTGGATGATCAATTAGGTCATTTTCGTCCTCCCTAGGCTTATTCTTGTCCAATTAGGGTTTTTAACCAATCTTGTGCATCCAATAGGTGTGTTTGTGTCATTGGATGATCAATTAGGTCATTTTCGTCCTCCCTAGGCTTATTCTTGTCCAATTAGGGATTTTAACCAATCTTGTGTATCCAATAACTTTGATTGTGTCATTGAATTAATATTTAGGTCATTTTCGTCCTCCCTAGGCATATTCTTGTCCAATTAGGGTTTTTAACCAATCTTGTGCATGCAATAGGTGTGTTTGTGTCATTGGATGATCAATTAGGTCATTTCCGTCCTCCCTAGGCATATTCTTGTCCAATTAGGGTTTTTAACCAATCTTGTGCATCCAATAGGTTTGTTTGTGTCGTTGGATGATCAATTAGGGCATTTTCGTCCTCCCTAGGCTTATTCTTGTCCAATTAGGGTTTTTAACCATTCTTGTGCATCCAATAACTTTGTTTGTGTCATTGAATTAATATTTAGGTCATTTTCGTCCTCCATAGGCATATTCTTGTCCAATTATGGTTTTTAACCAATCTTGTGCATCCAATAGGTGTGTTTGTGTCATTGGATGATCAATTAGGTCATTTTGGTCCTCCCTAAGCTTATTCTTGTCCAATTAGGGTTTTTAACCAATCTTGTGCATCCAACAAGTTTGTTTATGTCATTGAATTAATATTTAGGTCATTTTCGTCCTCCCTAGGCATATTCTTGTCCAATTAGGGTTTTTAACCAATCTTGTGCATGCAATAGGTGTGTTTGTGTCATTGGATAATCAATTAGGTCATTTTCGTCCTCCCTAGGCATATTCTTGTCCAATTAGGGTTTTTAACCAATCTTGTGCATCCAATAGGTGTGTTTGTGTCATTGGATGATCAATTAGGTCATTTTCGTCCTCCCTAGGCTTATTCTTGCCCAATTAGGGTTTTTAACCAAACTTGTGCATCCAATAAGTTGAGTTGTGTCATTGGATTAACATTTAGGTCGTTTTCGTCCTCCCTAGGCATATTCTTGTCCAATTAGGGTTTTTAACCGATCTTGTGCATCCAATAGGTGTGTTTGTGTCATTGGATGATCAATTAGGTTATTTTCGTCCTCCCTAGGCATATTCTTGTCCAATTAGGGTTTTTAACTAATCTTGTGCATCCAATAAGTTCATTTGTGTCATTGGATGATCAATTAGGTCATTTTCGTCCTCCCTAGGCTTATTCTTTCCCCATTAGGGTTTTTAACCAATCTTGTGCATCCAATAAGTTGAGTTGTGTCATTGGATTAACATTTAGGTCATTTTCGTCCTCCCTAGGCTTATTCTTGTCCAATTAGGGTTTTTAACCAATCTTGTGCATCCAATAAGTTCATTTGTGTCATTGGATTTACATTTAGGTCATTTTTGTCCTCCCTAGGCATATTCTTGTCCAATTAGGGTTTTTAACCAATCTTGTGCATCCAATAGGTGTGTTTGTGTCATTGGATGATCAATTAGGTGATTTTCGTCATCCCTAGGCTTATTCTTGTCCAATTATGGTTTTTAACTAATCTTGTGCATCCAATAAGTTCATTTGTGTCATTGGATGATCAATGAGGTCATTTTCGTCCTCCCTAGGCTTATTCTTGTCCAATTAGGGTTTTTAACCAATCTTGTGCATCCAATAGGTGTGTTTGTGTCATTGGATGATCAATTAGGTCATTTTCGTCCTCCCTAGGCTTATTCTTGTCCAATTAGGGTTTTTAACCAATCTTGTGCATCCAATAAGTTGAGTTGTGTCATTGGATTAACATTTAGGTCATTTTCGTCCTCCCTAGGCTTATTCTTGTCCACTTAGGGTTTTTAACCAATCTTGTGCATCCAATAGGTGTGTTTGTGTCACTGGATGATGAATTAGGTCATTTTCGTCCTCCCTAGGCTTATTCTTGTCCAATTAGGGTTTTTAACCAATCTTGTGCATCCAATAAATTCATTTGTGTCATTGGATTAACATTTAAGTCATTTTCGTCCTCCCTAGGCATATTCTTGTCCAATTAGGGTTTTTAACCAATCTTGTGCATCCAATAGGTGTGTTTGTGGCAATGGATGATCAATTAGGTCATTTTCGTCCTCCCTAGGCTTATTCTTGTCCAATTAGGGTTTTTAACCAATCTTGTGCATCCAATAGGTGTGTTTGTGTCATTGGATGATCAATTAGGTCATTTTCATCCTCCCTAGGCTTATTCTTATCCAATTAGGGTTTTTAGCCAATCTTGTGCATCCAATAGGTGTGTTTGTGTCATTGGATGATCAATTAGGTCATTTTCGTCCTCCCTAGGCTTATTCTTGTCCAATTAGGGTTTTTAACCAATCTTGTGCATCCAATAGGTGAGTTTGTGTCATTGGATTAACATTTAGGTCATTTTTGTCCTCCCTAGGCTTATTCTTGTCCAATTAGGGTTTTTAACCAATCTTGGGCATCCAATAAGTTTGTTTATGTCATTGAATTAATATTTAGGTCATTTTCGTCCTCCCTAGACATATTCTTGTCCAATTAGGGTTTTTAACCAATCTTGTGCATCCAATAGGTGTGTTTGTGTCATTGGATGATCAATTAGGTCATTTTCGTCCTCCCTAGGCTTATTCTTGCCCAATTAGGGTTTTTAACCAATCTTGTGCATCCAATAGGTGTGTTTGTGTCATTGAATTAATATTTAGGTCATTTTCGTCCTCCCTAGGCATATTCTTGTCCAATTAGGGTTTTTAACCAATCTTGGGCATCCAATAGGTGTGTTTGTGTCATTGGATGATCAATTAGGTCATTTACGTCCTCCCTAGGCTTATTCTTGTCCAATTAGGGTTTTTAACCAATCTTGTGCATCCAATAGCTTTGTTTGTGTCATTAAATTAATATTTAGGTCATTTTCGTCCTCCCTAGGCATATTCTTGTCCAATTAGGGTTTTTAACCAATCTTGTGCATCCAATAGGTGTGTTTGTGTCATTGGATGATCAATTAGGTCATTTTCGTCCTCCCTAGGCTTATTCTTGCCCAATTAGGGTTTTTAACCAATCTTGTGCATCCAATAAGTTCATTTGTGTCATTGGATTAACATTTAGGTCATTTTCGTCCTCCATAGGCTTATTCTTGTCCAATTAGGGTTTTTAACCAATCTTGTGCATCCAATAACTTTGATTGTGTCATTGAATTAATATTTAGGTCATTTTCGTCCTCCCTAGGCATATTCTTGTCCAATTAGGGTTTTTAACCAATCTTGTGCATCCAATAGGTGTGTTTGTGTCATTGGATGATCAATTAGGTCATTTTCGTCCTCCCTAGGCTTATTGTTGTCCAATTAGGGTTTTTAACCAATCTTGTGCATCCAATAGGTGAGTTTGTGTCATTGGATGATCAATTAGGTCATTTTCGTCCTCCCTAGGCTTATTCTTGCCCAATTAGGGTTTTTAACCAATCTTGTGCATCCAATAAGTTCATTTGTGTCATTGGATTAACATTTAGGTCATTTTCGTCCTCCCTAGGCATATTCTTGTCCAATTAGGGTTTTTAACCAATCTTGTGCTTCCAATAGGTGTGTTTGTGTCATTGGATTATCACTTAGGTCATTTTCGTCCTCACTATGCTTATTCTTGTCCAATTAGGGTTTTTAACCAATCTTGTGCATCCAATAGGTGTGTTTGTGTCATTGGATGATCAATTAGGTCATTTTCGTCCTCCCTAGGCTTATTCTTGTCCAATTAGGGTTTTTAACCAATCTTGTGCATCCAATAGGTGTGTTTGTGTCATTGGATGATCAATTAGGTCATTTTCGTCCTCCCTAGGCTTATTCTTGTCCAACTAGGGTTTTTAACCAATCTTGTGCATCCAATAGGTGTGTTTGTGTCATTGGATGATCAATTAGGTCTTTTTCGTCCTCCCTAGGCTTATTCTTGTCCAATTAGGGTTTTTAACCAATCTTGTGCATCCAATAGGTGTGTTTGTGTCATTGGATGATCAATTAGGTCATTTTCGTCCTCCCTAGGCTTATTCTTGTCCAATTAGGGTTTTTAACCAATCTTGTGCATCCAACAAGTTTGTTTATGTCATTGAATTAATATTTAGGTCATTTTCGTCCTCCCTAGGCATATTCTTGTCCAATTAGGGTTGTTAACCATTCTTGTGCATGCAATAGGTGGGTTTGTGTCATTGGATGATCAATTAGGTCATTTTCGTCCTCCCTAGGCATATTCTTGTCCAATTAGGGTTTTTAACCAATCTTGTGCATCCAATAGGTGTGTTTGTGGCAATGGATGATCAATTAGGTCATTTTCGTCCTCCCTAGGCTTATTCTTGTCCAATTAGGGTTTTTAACCAATCTTGTGCATCCAATAGGTGTGTTTGTGTCATTGGATGATCAATTAGGTTATTTTCGTCCTCCCTAGGCTTATTCTTGTCCAATTAGGGTTTTTAACTAATCTTGTGCATCCAATAAGTACATTTCTGTCATTGGATGATCAGTTAGGTCAATTTGGTCCTCCCTAGGCATATTCTTGTCCAATTAGGGTTTTTAACCAATCTTGTGCTTCGAATAAGTGTGTTTGTCTCATTGGATGATCAATTAGGTCATTTTCGTCCTCCCTAGGCTTATTCTTGTTTAATTAGGGTTTTTAACCAATCTTGTGCATCCAATAGGTGTGTTTGTGTCATTGGATGATCAATTAGGTCATTTTCGTCCTCCCTAGGCTTATTTTTGTCCAATTAGGGATTTTAACCAATCTTGTGCATCCGATAAGTTTGTTTGTGTCATTGAATTAATATTTAGGTCATTTTCATCCTCCCTAGGCATATTCTTGTCCAATTCGGGTTTTTAACCAATCTTGTGCATCCAATAGGTGTGTTTGTGTCATTGGATGATCAATTAGGTCATTTTCGTCCTCCCAAGGCTTATTCTTGTCCAATTAGGGTTTTTAACCAATCTTGTGCATCCAATAGGTGTGTTTGTGTCATTGGATGATCAGTTAGGTCATTTTCGTCCTCCCTAGGCTTATTCTTGTCCAATTAGGGTTTTTAACCAATCTTGTGCATCCAATAGGTGTGTTTGTGTCATTGGACGATCAATTAGGTCATTTTCATCCTCCCTAGACTTATTCTTGTCCAATTAGGGGTTTTAACCAATCTTGTGCATCCAATAGGTGTGTTTGTGTCATTGGATGATCAATTAGGTCATTTTCGTCCTCCCTAGGCTTATTCTTGTCCAATTAGGGTTTTTAACCAATCTTGTGCATCCAATAGGTGTGTTTGTGTCATTGGATGATCAATTAGGTCATTTTCGTCCTCCCTAGGCTTATTCTTGTCCAATTAGGGTTTTTAACCAATCTTGTGCATCCAATAGGTGTGTTTGTGTCATTGGATGATCAGTTAGGTCATTTTCGTCCTCCCTAGGCTTATTCTTGCCCAATTAGGGTTTTTAACCAATCTTGTGCATCCAATAAGTTCATTTGTGTCATTGGATTAACATTTAGGTCATTTTCGTCCTCCCTAGGCATATTCTTGTCCAATTAGGGTTTTTAACCATTCTTGTGCTTCCAATAGGTGTGTTTGTGTCATTGGATGATCAATTAGGTCATTTTCGTCCTCACAAGGCTTATTCTTGTCCAATTAGGGTTTTTAACCAATCTTGTGCTTCAAATACGTGTGTTTGTGTCATTGGATGATCAATTAGGTCATTTTCGTCCTCCCTAGGCTTATTCTTGTCCAATTAGGGTTTTTAACCAATCTTGTGCATCCAATAGGTGTGTTTGTGTCATTGGATGATCAATTAGGTCATTTTCGTCCTCCCTAGGCTTATTCTTGTCCAATTAGGGTTTTTAACCAATCTTGTGCATCCAATAACTTTGATTGTGTCATTGAATTAATATTTAGGTCATTTTCGTCCTCCCTAGGCATATTCTTGTCCAATTAGGGTTTTTAACCAATCTTGTGCATCCTATAGGAGTGTTTGTGTCATTGGATGATCAATTAGGTCATTTTCGTCCTCCTTAGGCTTATTTTTGTCCAATTAGGGTTTTTAATTAATCTTGTGCATCCAATAACTTTGTTTGTGTCATTGAATTAATATTTAGGTCATTTTCGTCCTCCCTAGGCATATTCTTGTCCAATTAGGGTTTTTAACCAATCTTGTGCATCCAATAGGTGTGTTTGTGTCATTGGATGATCAATTAGGTTGTTTTCGTCCTCCCTAGGCTTATTCTTGTCCAATTAGGGTTTTTAACCAATCTTGTGCATCCCATAAGTACATTTGTGTTGTTGGATTAACATTTAGGTCATTTTCGTCCTCCCTAGGCATATTCTTGTCCAATTAGGGTTTTTAACCATTCTTGTTCTTCCAATAGGTGTGTTTGTATCATTGGATGATCAATTGGGTCATTTTCGCCCTCCCTATGCTTATTCTTGTCCAATTAGGGTTTTTAACCAATCTTGTGCATCCAATAAGTTCATTTGTGTCATTGGATTAACATTTAGGTCATTTTCGTCCTCCCTAGGCATATTCTTGTCCAATTAGGGTTTTTAACCAATCTTGTGCTTCCAATAGGTGTGTTTGTGTCATTGGATGATCAATTAGGTCATTTTCGTCCTCACTAGGCTTATTCTTGTCCAATTAGGGTTTTTAACCAATCTTGTGCATCCAATAGGTTTGTTTGTGTCATTAAATGATCAATTAGGTCATTTTCGTCCTCCCTAGGCTTATTCTTGTCCAATTAGGGTTTTTAACCAATCTTGTGCATCCAATAACTTTGTTTGTGTTATTGAATTAATATTTAGATCATTTTCGTCCTCCATAGGCATATTCTGGTCCAATTAGGGTTTTTAACCAATCTTGTGCATCCAATAGGTGTGTTTGTGTCATTGGATGATCAATTAGGTCATTTTCGCCCTCCCTAGGCTTATTCTTGTCCAAATAGGGTTTTTAACCAATCTTGTGCATCCAATAACTTTGTTTGTGTCATTGAATTAATATTTAGGTCATTTTCGTCCTCCCTAGGCATATTCTTGTCCAATTAGGGTTTTTAACCAATCTTGTGCATCCAATAGGTGTGTTTGTGTCATTGGATGATCAATTAGGTCATTTTCGCCCTCCCTAGGCTTATTCTTGTCCAATTAGGGTTTTTAACCAATCTTTTGCATCTAATACGTTCATTTGTGTCATTGGATTAACATTTAGGTCATTTTCGTCCTTCCTAGGCATATTCTTATCCAATTAGGGTTTTTAACCAATCTTGTGCTTCCAATAGGTGTGTTTGTGTCATTTTATGATCAATTAGGTCATTTTCGTCCTCCCTAGGCTTATTCTTGTCCAATTAGGGTATTTAACCAATCTTGTGCATCCAACAAGTTTGTTTATGTCATTGAATTAATATTTAGGTCATTTTCGTCCTCCCTAGGCATATTCTTGTCCAATTAGGGTTTTTAACCAATCTTGTGCATGCAATAGGTGTGTTTGTGTCATTGGATGATTAATTAGGTCATTTTCGTCCTCCCTAGGCATATTCTTGTCCAATTAGGGTTTTTAACCAATCTTGTGCATCCAATAGGTGTGTTAGTGGCAATGGATGATCAATTAGGTCATTTTCGTCCTCCCTAGGCTTATTCTTGTCCAATTAGGGTTTTTAACCAATCTTGCGCATCCAATAGGTGTGTTTGTGTCATTGGATGACCAATTAGGTCATTTTCGTCCTCCCTAGGCTTATTCTTGCCCAATTAGGGTTTTTAACCAATCTTGTGCATCCAATAAGTTCATTTGTGTCATTGGATTAACATTTAGGTCATTTTCGTCCTCCCTAGGCATATTCTTGTCCAATTAGGGTTTTTAACCATTCTTGTGCTTCCAATAGGTGTGTTTGTGTCATTGGATGATCAATTAGGTCATTTTCGTCCTCCCTAGGCTTATTCTTGTCCAATTAGGGTTTTTAACCAATCTTGTGCATCCAACAAGTTTGTTTATGTCATTGAATTAATATTTAGGTCATTTTCGTCCTCCCTAGGCATATTCTTGTCCAATTAGGGTTTTTAACCAATCTTGTGCATCCAATAGGTGTGTTTGTGTCATTGGATGATCAATTAAGTCATTTTCATCCTCCCTAGGCTTATTCTTGTCCAATTAGGGTTTTTAACCAATCTTGTGCATCCAATAGGTGTGTTTGTGTCGTTGGATGATCAATTATGTCATTTTCGTCCTCCCTAGGCTTATTCTTGTCCAATTAGGGTTTTTAACCAATCTTGTGCATCCAATAGGTGTGTTTGTGTCATTGGATGATCAATTAGGTCATTTTCGTCCTCCCTAGGCTTATTCTTGTCCAATTAGGGTTTTTAACCAATCTTGTGCATCCAACAAGTTTGTTTGTGTCATTGAATTAATATTTAGGTCATTTTCGTCCTCCCTATGCATATTCTTGTTCAATTAGGGTTTTTAACCAATGTTGTGCATCCAATAGGTGTGTTTGTGGCAATGGATGATCAATTAGGTCATTTTCGTCCTCCCTAGGCTTATTCTTGTCCAATTAGGGTTTTTAACCAATCTTGTGCATCCAATAGGTGTGTTTGTGTCATTGGATGATCAATTAGGTCATTTTCGTCCTCCCTAGGCTTATTCTTGTCCAATTAGGGTTTTTAACCAATCTTGTGCGTCCAATAAGTTTGTTTGTTTCATTGAATTAATATTTAGGTCATTTTCGTCCTCCCTATGCATATTCTTGTCTAAATTAGGGTTTTTAACCAATCTTGTGCATCCAATAGGTGTGTTTGTGTCATTGGATGAATAATTAGGTCATTTTTGTCCTCCCTAGGCTTATTCTTGTCCAATTAGGGTTTTTAACCAATCTTGTGCATCCAATAGGTGTGTTTGTGTCATTGGATGATCAATTAGGTCATTTTCGTCCTCCCTAGGCTTATTCTTGTCCAATTAGGGTTTTTAACCAATCTTGTGCATCCAATAAGTTGAGTTGTGTCATTGGATTAACATTTTGGTCATTTTCGTCATCCCTAGGCATATTCTTGTCCAATTAGTGTTTTTAACCAATCTTGTGCATCCAATAAGTTCATTTGTGTTATTGGAGTAACATTTAAGTCATTTTCGTCCTCCCTTGGCATATTCTTGTCCAATTAGGGTTTTTAACCAATCTTGTGCATCCAATAGGTGTGGTTGTGTCATTGGATGATCAATTAGGTCATTTTTGTCCTCCCTAGACTTATTCTTGTCCAATTAGGGTTTTTAACCAATCTTGTGCATCCAATAAGTTTGTTTGTGTCATTGAATTAATATTTAGGTCATTTTTGTCCTCCCTAGGCATATTCTTGTCCAATTACGGTTTTTAACCAATCTTGTGCATCCAATAGGTTTTTTTGTGTCATTGGATGATCAATTAGGTCATTTTCATCCTCCCTAGGCATATTCTTGTCCAATTAGGGTTTTTAACCAATCTTGTGCATCCAATAGGTGTGTTTGTGTCATTGGATGATCAATTAGGTCATTTTCGTCCTCCCTAGGCTTATTCTTGTCCAATTAGGGTTTTTAACCAATCTTGTGCCTCCAATAAGTTTGTTTGTGTCATTGAATTAATATTTAGGTCATTTTCGTCCTCCCTAGACATATTCTTGTCCAATTAGCGTTTTTAACCAATCTTGTGCATCCAATAGGTGTGTTTGTGTCATTGGATGATCAATTAGGCCATTTTCGTCCTCCCTAGGCTAATTCTTCTCCAATTAGGGTTTTTAACCAATCTTGTGCATCCAATAGGTGTGTTTGTGTCATTGGATGATCAATTAGGTCATTTTCGCCCTCCCTAGGCTTATTCTTGTCCAATTAGGGTTTTTAACCAGTCTTGTGCATCCAATAAGTTTGTTTGTGTCATTGAATTAATATTTAGGTCATTTTCGTCCTCCCTAGGCATATTCTTGTCCAATTAGGGTTTTTAACCAATCTTGTGCATCCAATAGGTGTGTTTGTGTCATTGGATGATCAATTAGGTCATTTTCGTCCTCCCTAGGCTTATTCTTGTCCAATTATGGTTTTTAACCAATCTTGTGCATCCAATAGGTGTGTTTGTGTCATTAGATGATCAATTATGTCATTTTCGTCCTCCCTAGGCATATTCTTGTCCAATTAGGGTTTTTAACCAATCTTGTGCATCCAATAGGTGTGTTTGTGTCATTGGATGATCAATTAGGTCATTTTCGTCCTCCTTAGGCTTATTCTTGTCCAATTAGGGTTTTTAACCAATCTTGTTCATCCAATAGGTGTGTTTGTGCCATTGGATTAACATTTAGGTCATTTTCGTCCTCCCTAGGCATATTCTTGTCCAATTAGGGTTTTTAACCAATCTTGTGCATCCAATAAGTTTGTTTGTGTCATTGAATTAATATTTAGGTCATTTTCGTCCTCCCTAGGCTTATTCTTGTCCAAATAGGGTTTTTAACCAATCTTGTGCCTCCAATAGGTGTGTTTGTGTCATTGGATGATCAATTAGGTCATTTTCGTCCTCCCTAGGCATATTCTTGTCCAATTAGGGTTTTTAACCAATCTTGTGCATCCAATAGGTGTGTTTGTGGCAATGGATGATCAATTAGGTCATTTTCGTCCTCCCTAGGCTTATTCTTGTCCAATTAGGGTTTTTAACCAATCTTGTGCATCCAATAAGTTCATTTGAGTCATTGGATTAATATTAAGGTCATTTTCGTCCTCCCTAGGCATATTCTTGTCCAATTAGGGTTTTTAACCAATCTTGTGATTCCAATAGGTGTGTTTGTGTCATTGGATGATCCATTAGGTCATTTTCGTCCTCCCTAGGCTTATTCTTGTCCAATTAGGGTTTTTACCCAATCTTGTGCATCCAACAAGTTTGTTTATGTCATTGAATTAATATTTAGGTCATTTTCGTTCTCCCTAGGCATATTCTTGTCTAATTAGGGTTTTTAACCAATCTTGTGCATCCAATAGGTGTGTTTGTGTCATTGGATGATCAATTAGGTCATTTTCGTCCTCCCTAGGCATATTCTTGTCCAATTAGGGTTTTTAACCAATCTTGTGTATCCAATAGGTGTGTTTGTGGCAATGGATGATCAATTAGGTCATTTTCGTCCTCCCTAGGCTTATTCTTGTCCAATTAGGGTTTTTAACCAATCTTGTGCATCCAATAGGTGTGTTTGTGTCATTAGATGATCAATTAGGTCATTTTCGTCCTCCCTAGGCTTATTCTTGCCCAATTAAGGTTTTTAACCAATCTTGTGCATCCAATAATTTGAGTTGTGTCATTGGATTAGCATTTAGGTCATTTTCATCCTCCCTAAGCATATTCTTGTCTAATTAGGGTTTTTAACCAATCTTGTGCATCCAATAGGTGTGTTTGTGTCATTGGATGATCAATTAGGTTATTTTCGTCCTCCCTAGGCTTATTCGTGTCGAATTAGGGTTTTTAACTAATCTTGTGCATCCAATAAGTTCATTTGTGTCATTGGATGATCAATTAGGTCATTTTCGTCCTTCCTAGGCATATTCTTGTCCAATTAGGGTTTTTAACCAATCTTGTGCATCCAATAGGTGTGTTTGTGTCATTGGATGATCAATTAGGTCATTTTCGTCCTCCCTAGGCTTATTCTTGTCCAATTAGGGTTTTTAACCAATCTTGTGCATCCAATAACTTTGTTTGTGTCGTTGAATTTATATTTAGGTCATTTTCGTCCTCCCTAGGCATATTCTTGTCCAATTAGGGTTTTTAACCAATCTTGTGCATCCAATAGGTGTGTTTGTGTCATATGATGATCAATTAGGTCATTTTCGTCCTCACTAGGCTTATTCTTGTCCAATTAGGGTTTTTAACCAATCTTGTGCATCCAATAGGTGTGTTTGTGTCATTGGATGATCAATTAGGTCATTTTCGTCCTCCCTAGGCTTATTCTTGTCCAATTAGGGTTTTTAACCAATCTTGTGCATGCAATAAGTTCATTTGTGTCATTGGATGATCAATTAGGTCATTTTCGTCATCCCTAGGCTTATTCTTGTCCAATTAGGGTTTTTAACCAATCTTGTGCATCCAATAAGTTCATTTGTGTCATTGGATGATCAATTAGGTCATTTTCGTCCTCCCTAGGCATATTCTTGTCCAATTAGGGTTTTTAACCAATCTTGTGCTTCTAATAGGTGTGTTTGTGTCATTGGATGATCAATTAGGTCAATTTCGTCCTCATTAGGCTTATTCTTGTCCAATTAGGGTTTTTAACCAATCTTGTGCATCCAATAGGTGTGTTTGTGTCATTGGATGATCAATTAGGTCATTTTCGTCCTCCCTAGGCTTATTCTTGTCCAATTAGGGTTTTTAACCAATCTTGTGCATGCAATAAGTTCATTTGTGTCATTGGATGATCAATTAGGTCATTTTCGTCCTCCCTAGGCTTATTCTTGTCCAATTAGGGTTTTTAACCAATCTTGTGCATCCAATAGGTGTGTTTGTGTCATTGGATGATCAATTAGGTTATTTTCGTCTTCCCTAGGCTTATTCTTGTTCAATTAGGGTTTTTAACCAATCTAGTGCATCCAATAGGTGTGTTTGTGTCATTGGATGACCAATTAGGTCATTTTCGCCCTCCATAGGTATATTCTTGTCCAATTAGGGTTTTTAACCAATCTTGTGCATCCAATAGGTGTGTTTGTGGCAATGGATGATCAATTAGGTCATTTTCGTCCTCCCTAGGCTTATTCTTGTCCAATTAGGGTTTTTAACCAATCTTGTGCATCCAATAGGTGTGTTTGTGTCATTGGATGATCAATTAGGTCATTTTCGTCCTCCCTAGGCTTATTCTTGTCCAATTAGGGTTTTTAACCAATCTTGTGCATCCAATAGGTGTGTTTGTGTCATTGGATGATCAATTAGGTCATTTTCGTCCTCCATAGGCTTATTCTTGTCCAATTAGGGTTTTTAACCAATCTTGTGCATCCAATAAGTTGAGTTGTGTCATTGAATTAACATTTAGGTCCTTATCGTCCTCCCTAGGCTTATTCTTGTCCAATTAGGGTTTTTAACCAATCTTGTGCATCCAATAGGTGTGTTTGTGTCATTGGATGATCAATTAGGTCATTTTCGTCCTCCCTAGGCTTATTCTTGTCCAATTAGGGTTTTTAACCAATCTTGTGCATCCAATAACTTTGTTTGTGTCATTGAATGAATATTTAGGTCATTTTCGTCCTCCCTAGGCATATTGTTGTCCAATTAGGGTTTTTAACCAATCTTGTGCATCCAATAGGTGTGTTTGTGTCATTGGATGATCAATTAGGTCATTTTCGTCCTCCCTAGGCATATTCTAGTCCAATTAGGGTTTTTAACCAATCTTGTGCATCCAATAGGTGTGTTTGTGTCATTGGATGATCAATTAGGTCATTTTCGTCCTCCCTAGCCTTATTCTTGTCCAATTAGGGTTTTTAACCAATCTTGTTCATCCAATAGGTATGTTTGTGTCATTGGATGATCTATTAGGTCATTTTCGTCCTCCCTAGGCATATTCTTGTCCAATTAGGGTTTTTAACCAATCTTGTGCATCCAATAGGTGTGTTTGTGGCAATGGATGATCAATTAGGTCATTTTCGTCCTCCCTAGGCTTATTCTTGTCCAATTAGGGTTTTTAACCAATCTTGTGCATCCAATAGGTGTGTTTGTGTCATTGGATGATCAATTAGGTCATTTTCGTCCTCCCTAGGCTTATTCTTGTCCAATTAGAGTTTTTAACCAATCTTGTGCATCCAATAACTTTGATTGTGTCATTGAATTAATATTTAGGTCATTTTCGTCCTCCCTAGGCATATTCTTGTCCAATTAGGGTTTTTAACCAATCTTGTGCATCCAATAGGTGTGTTTGTGTCATTGGATGATCAATTAGGTCATTTTCGTCCTCCCTAGGCTTATTCTTGTCCAATTAGGGTTTTTAACAAATCTTGTGCATCCAATAAGTTCATTTGTATCATTGGATGATCAATTAGGTCATTTTCGTCCTCCCTAGGCACATTCTTGTCCAACTAGGGTTTTTAACCATTCTTGTGCTTCCAATAGGTGTGTTTGTGTCATTGGATGATCAATTAGATCATTTTCGTCCTCACTAGGCTTATTCTTGTCCAATTAGGGTTTTTAACCAATCTTGTGCATCCAATAGGTGTATTTGTGTCATTGGATGATCAATTAGGTCATTTTTGTCCTCCCTAGGCTTATTCTTGTCCAATTAGGGTTTTTAACCAATCTTGTGCATCCAATAGGTGTGTTTGTGTCATTGGATGATCAATTAGGTCATTTTCGTACTCCCTAGGCTTATTCTTGTCCAATTAGAGTTTTTAACCAATCTTGTGCATCCAATAACTTTGATTGTGTCATTGAATTAATATTTAGGTCATTTTCGTCCTCCCTAGGCATATTCTTGTCCAATTAGGGTTTTTAACCAATCTTGTGCATCCAATAGGTGTGTTTGTGTCATTGGATGATCAATTAGGTCATTTTCGTCCTCCCTAGGTTTATTCTTGTCCAATTAGGGTTTTTAACCAATCATGTGCATCCAATAGGTGTGTTTGTGTCATTGGATGATCAATTAGGTCATTTTCGTCCTCCCTAGGTTTATTCTTGTCCAATTAGGGTTTTTAACCAATCTTGTGCATCCAATAGGTGTGTTTGTGTCATTGGATGATCAATTAGGTCATTTTCGTCCTCCCTAGGCTTATTCTTGTCCAATTAGGGTTTTTAACCAATCTTGTGCATCCAATAGGTGTGTTTGTGTCATTGGATGATCAATTAGGTCATTTTCGTCCTCCCTAGGCTTATTCTTGTCCAATTAGGGTTTTTAACCAATCTTTTGCATCCAATAGGTGTGTTTGTGTCATTGGATGACCAATTAGGTCATTTTCGTCCTCCCAAGGCATATTCTTGTCCAATTAGGGTTTTTAACCAATCTTGTGCATCCCATAGGTGTGTTTGTGGCAATGGATGATCAATTAGGTCATTTTCGTCCTCCCTAGGCTTATTCTTGTCCAATTAGGGTTTTTAACCAATCTTGTGCATCCAATAGGTGTGTTTGTGTCATTGGATGATCAATTAGGTCATTTTCGTCCTCCCTAGGCTTATTCTTGTCCAATTAGGGTTTTTAACCAATCTTGTGCATCCAATAACTTTGATTCTGTCATTGAATTAATATTTAGGTCATTTTCGTCCTCCCTAGGCATATTCTTGTCCAATTAGGGTTTTTAACCAATCTTGTGCATCCAATAGGTGTGTTTGTGTCATTGGATGATCAATTAGGTCATTTTCGTCCTCCCTAGGCATATTCTTGTCCGATTAGGGTTTTTAACCAATCTTGTGCATCCAATAACTTTGTTTGTGTCATTGAATTAATATTTAGGTCATTTTCGTCCTCCCTAGGCATATTCTTGTCCAATTAGGGTTTTTAACCAATCTTGTTTATCCAATAGGTGTGTTTGTGGCATTGGATGATCAATTAGGTCATTTTTCGTCCTCCCTAGGCTTATTCTTGTCCAATTAGGGTTTTTAACCAATCTTGTGCATCCAATAAGTTCATTTGTGTCATTGGATTAACATTTAGGTCATTTTCGTCCTCCCTAGGCATATTCTTGTCCAATTAGGGTTTTTAACCAATCTTGTGCTTCCAATAGGTGTCTTTGTGTCATTGGATAATCGATTAGGTCAGTTTCTTCCTCCCTAGGCTTATTCTTGTCCAATTAGGGTTTTTAACCAATCTTGTGCATCCAATAAGTTTGTTTGTGTCATTGAATTAATATTTAGGTCATTTTCGTCCTCCCTAGGCATATTCTTGTCCAATTAGGGTTTTTTTAACCAATCTTGTGCATCCAATAGGTGTGTTTGTGTCATTGGATGATCAATTAGGTCATTTTCGTCTTCCCTAGGCATATTCTTGTCCAATTAGGGTTTTTAACCAATCTTGTGCATCCAATAAGTTAATTTGTGTCATTGGATTAATATTTAGGTCATTTTCGTACTCCCTAAGCTTATTCTTGTCCAATTAGGGTTTTTAACCAATCTTGTGCATCCAATAGGTGTGTTTGTGTCATTGGATGATCAATTAGGTCATTTTCGTCCTCCCTAGGCTTATTCTTGTCCAATTAGGGTTTTTAACCAATCTTGTGCATCCAATAAGTTGAGTTATGTCATCGGATTAACATTTAGGACATTTTCGTCGTCCCTAGGCTTATTCTTGTCCAATTAGGGTTTTTAACCAATCTTGTGCATCCAATAGGTGTGTTTGTGTCATTGGATGATCAATTAGGTCGTTTTCGTCCTCCCTAGGCTTATTCTTGTCCAATTAGGGTTTTTAACCAATCTTGTGCATCCAATAAGTTGAGTTGTTTCATTGGATTAACATTTAGGTCATTTTCGTCCCCCCTAGAATTATTCTTGTCCAATTAGGGTTTTTAACCAATCTTGTGTATCCAATAGGTGTGTTTGTGTCATTGGATGATCAATTAGGTCATTTTCGTCCTCCCTAGGCTTATTCTTGTCCAATTAGGGTTTTTAACCAATCTTGTGCATCCAATAGGTGTGTTTGTGTCATTGGATGATCAATTAGGTCATTTTCGTCCTCCCTAGGCTTATTCTTGTCCAATTAGGGTTTTTAACCAATCTTGTGCATCCAATAACTTTGTTTGTGTCATTGAATTAATATTTAGGTCATTTTCGTCCTCGCTAGGCATATTTTTGTCCAATTAGGGTTTTTAACAAATCTTGTTCATCCAATAGGTGTGTTTGTGTCATTTGATGATCAATTAGGTCATTTTCGTCCTCCCTAGGCTTTTTCTTGTCCAATTAGGGTTTTTAACCAATCTTGTGCATCCAATAAGTTTGTTTGTTTCATTGAATTAATATTTAGGTCATTTTCGTCCTCCCTAGGCATATTCTTGTCCAATTAGGGTTTTTAACCAATCTTGTGCATCCAATAGGTGTGTTTGTGTCATTGGATGATCAATTAGGTCATTTTCGTCCTCCCTAGGCTTATTCTTGTCCAATTAGGGTTTTTAACAAATCTTGTGCATCCAATAAGTTCATTTGTATCATTGGATGATCAATTAGGTCATTTTCGTCCTCCCTAGGCATATTCTTGTCCAACTAGGGTTTTTAACCATTCTTGTGCTTCCAATAGGTGTGTTTGTGTCATTGGATGATCAATTAGGTCATTTTCGTCCTCACTAGGCTTATTCTTGTCCAATTAGGGTTTTTAACCAATCTTGTGCATCCAATAGGTGTGTTTGTGTCATTGGATGATCAATTAGGTCATTTTCGCCCTCCCTAGGCTTATTCTTGTCCAAATAGGGTTTTTAACCAATCTTGTGCATCCAATAACTTTGTTTGTGTCATTGAATTAATATTTAGGTCATTTTCGTGCTCCCTAGGCATATTCTTGTCCAATTAGGGTTTTTAACTAATCTTGTGCATCCAATAGGTGTGTTTGTGTCATTGGATGATCAATTAGGTCATTTTCGCCCTCCCTAGGCTTATTCTTGTCCAATTAGGGTTTTTAACTAATCTTTTGCATCCAATACGTTCATTTGTGTCCTTGGATTAACATTTAGGTCATTTTCGTCCTTCCTAGGCATATTCTTATCCAATTAGGGTTTTTAATCAATCTTGTGCTTCCAATAGGTGTGTTTGTGTCATTTGATGATCAATTAGGTCATTTTCGTCCTCCCTAGGCTTATTCTTGTCCAATTAGGGTTTTTAACCAATCTTGTGCATCCAACAAGTTTGTTTATGTCATTGAATTAATATTTAGGTCATTTTCGTCCTCCCTAGGCATATTCTTGTCCAATTAGGGTTTTTAACCAATCTTGTGCATGCAATAGGTGTGTTTGTGTCATTGGATGATCAATTAGGTCATTTTCGTCCTCCCTAGGCATATTCTTGTCCAATTAGGGTTTTTAACCAATCTTGTGCATCCAATAGGTGTGTTTGTGGCAATGGATGATCAATTAGGTCATTTTCGTCCTCTCTAGGCTTATTCTTGCCCAATTAGGGTTTTTAACCAATCTTGTGCATCCAATAAGTTCATTTGTGTCATTGGATTAACATTTAGGTCATTTTCGTCCTCCCTAGGCATATTCTTGTCCAATTAGGGTTTTTAACCAATCTTGTGCTTCCAATAGGTGTGTTTGTTCATTGGATGATCAATTAGGTCATTTTCGTCCTCACTAGGCTTATTCTTGTCCAATTAGGGTTTTTAACCAATCTTGTGCATCCAATAGGTGTGTTTGTGTCATTGGATGATCAATTAGGTCATTTTTGTCCTCCCTAGGCTTATTCTTGTCCAATTAAGGTTTTTAACCAATCTTGTGCATCCAATAACTTTGATTGTGTCATTGAATTAATATTTAGGTCATTTTCGTCCTCCCTAGGCATATTCTTGTCCAATTAGGGTTTTTAACCAATCTTGTGCATCCAATAGGTGTGTTTGTGTCATTGGATGATCAATTAGGTCATTTTCGTCCTCCCTAGGCTTATTCTTGCCCAATTAGGGTTTTTAACCAATCTTATGCATCCAATAAGTTCATTTGTGTCATTGGATTAACATTTAGGTCATTTTCGTCCTCCATAGGCATATTCTTGTCCAATTAGGGTTTTTAACCATTCTTGTGCTTCCATTAGGTGTGTTTGTGTCATTGGATGATCAATTAGGTCATTTTCGTCCTCCCTAGGCTTATTCTTGTCCTATTAGGATTTTTAACCAATCTTGTGCATCCAATAGGTGTGTTTGTGTCATTGGATGATCAATTAGGTCATTTTTGTCCTCCCTAGGCTTATTCTTGTCCAAATAGGGTTTTTAACCAATCTTGTGCATCCAATAACTTTGATTGTGTCATTGAATTAATATTTAGGTCATTTTCGTCCTCCCTAGGCATATTCTTGTCCAATTAGGGTTTTTAACCAATCTTGTGCATCCAATAGGTGTGTTTGTGTCATTGGATGATCAATTAGGTCATTTTCGTCCTCCCTAGGCTTATTCTAGTCCAATTAGGGTTTTTAACCAATCTTGTGCATCCAATAGGTGTGTTTGTGTCATTGGATGATCAATTAGGTCATTTTCGTCGTCCCTAGGCTTATTCTTGCCCAATTAGGGTTTTTAACCAATCTTGTGCATCCAATAAGTTCATTTGTGTCATTGGATTAACATTTAGGTCATTTTCGTCCTCCCTAGGCATATTCTTGTCCAATTAGGGTTTTTAACCAATCTGGTGCTTCCAATAGGTGTGTTTGTGTCATTGGATGATCACTTAGGTCATTTTCGTCCTCACTAGGCTTATTCTTGTCCAATTAGGGTTTTTAACCAATCTTGTGCATCCAATAGGTGTGTTTGTGTCATTGGATGATCAATTAGGTCCTTTTCGTCCTCCCTAGGCTTATTCTTGTCCAATTAGGGTTTTTAACAAATCTTGTGCATCCCATAAGTTCATTTGTGTCATTGGATGATCAATTAGGTCATTTTCATCCTCCCTAGGCATATTCTTGTCCAACTAGGGTTTTAAACCAATCTTGTGCATCCAATAGGTGTGTTTATGTCATTGGATGATCAATTACGTCATTTTCGTCCTCCCTAGGCTTATTCTTGCCCAATTAGGGTTTTTAACCAATCTTGTGTATCCAGTAAGTTCATTTGTGTCATTGGATTAACATTTAGGTCATTTTCGTCCTCCCTAGGCATATTCTTGTCCAATTAGGGTTTTTAACCATTCTTGTGCTTCCAATAGGTGTGTTTGTGTCATTGGATGATCAATTAGGTCATTTTCGTCCTCCCTAGGCTTATTCTTGTCCAATTAGGGTTTTTAACCAATCTTGTGCATCCAACAAGTTTGTTTATGTCATTGAATTAATATTTAGGTCATTTTCGTCCTCCCTAGGCATATTCTTGTCCAATTAGGGTTTTAAACCAATCTTGTGCATGCAATAGGTGTGTTTGTGTCATTGGATGATCAATTAGGTCATTTTCGTCCTCCCTAGGCATATTCTTGTCCAATTAGGGTTTTTAACCAATCTTGTGCATCCAATAGGTGTGTTTGTGGCAATGGATGATCAATTAGGTCATTTTCGTCCTCCCTAGGCATATTCTTGTGCAATTAGGGTTTTTAACCAATATTGTGCTTCCAATAGGTGTGTTTGTGTCATTGGATGATCAATTAGGTCATTTTCGTCCTCCCTAGGCTTGTTCTTGTCCAATTAGGGTTTTTAACCAATCTTGTGCATCCAACAAATTAGTTTATGTCATTGAATTAATATTTAGGTAATTTTCGTCCTCCCTAGGCATATTCTTGTCCAATTAGGGTTTTTAACCAATCTTGTGCATGCAATAGGTGTGTTTGTGTCATTGGATGATCAATTAGGTCATTTTCGTCCTCCCTAGGCATATTCTTGTCCAATTAGGGTTTTTAACCAATCTTGTGCATCCAATAGGTGTGTTTGTGGCAGTGGATGATCAATTAGGTCATTTTCGTCCTCCCTAGGCTTATTCTTGTCCAATTAGGGTTTTTAACCAATCTTGTGCATCCAATAGGTGTGTTTGTGTCATTGGATGATCAATTAGGTCATTTTCGTCCTCCCTAGGCATATCCTTGTCCAATTAGGGTTTTTAACCAATCTTGTGCATCCAATAGGTGTGTTTGTGTCATTGGATGATCAATTAGGTCATTTTCGTCCTCCCTAGGCATATTCTTGTCCAATTAGGGTTTTTAACCAATCTTGTGCATCCAATAGGTGTGTTTGTGGCAATGGATGCTCAATTAGGTCATTTTCGTCCTCCCTAGGCTTATTCTTGTCCAATTAGGGTTTTTAACCAATCTTGTGCATCCAATAGGTGTGTTTGTGTCATTGGATGATCAATTAGGTCATTTTCGTCCTCCCTAGGCATATTCTTGTCCAATTAGGGTTTTTAACCAATCTTGTGCATCCATTAGGTGTGTTTGTGGCAATGGATGATCAATTAGATCATTTTCGTCCACCCTAGGCTTATTCTAGTCAAATTAGGGTTTTTAACCAATCTTGTGCATCCAATAGGTGTGTTTGTGTCATTGGATGATCAATTAGGTCATTTTCGTCCTCCCTAGGCTTATTCTTGTCCAATTAGGGTTTTTAACCAATCTTGTGCATCCAATAGGTGTGTTTGTGTCATTGGATGATCAATTAGGTCATTTTCGTCCTCCCTAGGCATATTCTTGTCCAATTAGGGTTTTTAACCAATTTTATGCATCCAATAAGTTGAGTTGTGTCATTGGATTAACATTTAGGTCATTTTCGTCCTCCCTAGGCATATTCTTGTCCAATTAGGGTTTTTAACCAATCTTGTGCATCCAATAGGTGTGTTTGTGTCATTGGCTGATCAATTAGGTCATTTTCGTCCTCCCTAGGCTTATTCTTGTCCAATTATGGTTTTTAACCAATCTTGTGCATCCAATAGGTGTGTTTGTGTCATTGGATGATCAATTAGGTCATTTTCGGCCTCCCTAGGCTTATTCTTGTCCAATTAGGGTTTTTAACCAATCTTGTGCATCGAATAGGTGTGTTTGTGTCATTGGATGATCAATTAGGTCATTTTCGTCCTCCCTAGGCTTATTCTTGTCCAATTAGGGTTTTTAACAAATCTTGTGCATCCAATAAGTTCATTTGTGTCATTGGATGATCAATTAGGTCATTTTCGTCCTCCCTAGGCATATTCTTGTACAACTATGGTTTTTAACCAATCTTGTGCATCCAATAAGTTCATTTGTGTCATTGGATGATCAATTAGGTCATTTTCGTCCTCCCTAGGCATATTCTTGTCCAACTAGGGTTTTTAACCAATCTTGTGCATCCAATAGGTGTGTTTGTGTCATTGGATAATCAATTAGGTCATTTTCGTCCTCCCTAGGCTAATTCTTGTCCAATTAGGGTTTTTAACCAATCTTGTGCATCCAATAACTTTGTTTGTGTCATTGAATTAATATTTAGGTCATTTTCCTCCTCCCTAGGCATATTCTTGTCCAATTATGGTTTTTAACCAATCTTGTGCATCCAATAGGTGTGTTTGTGTCATTGGATGATCAATTTGGTCATTTTCGTCCTCCCTAGGCTTATTCTTGCCCAATTAGGGTTTTTAACCAATCTTGTGCATCCAATAAGTTCATTTGTGTCATTGGATTAACATTTAGGTCATTTTCGTCCTCCCTAGGCATATTCTTGTCCAATTAGGGTTTTTAACCAATCTTGTGCTACCAATAGGTGTGTTTGTGTCATTGGATGATCACTTAGGTCATTTTCGTCCTCACTAGGCTTATTCTTGTCCAATTAGGGTTTTTAACCAATCTTGTGCATCCAATAGGTGTGTTTGTGTCATTGGATGATCAATTAGGTCATTTTCGTCCTCCCTAGGCTTATTCTTGTCCAATTAGGGTTTTTAACAAATCTTGTGCATCCAATAAGTTCATTTGTGTCATTGGATGATCAATTATGTCATTTTCATCCTCCCTAGGCATATTCTTGTCTAACTAGGGTTTTAAACCAATCTTGTGCATCCAATAGGTGTGTTTGTGTCATTGGATGATCAATTAGGACATTTTCGTCCTCCCTAGGCTTATTCTTGTCCAATTAGGGTTTTTAACCAATCTTGTGCATCCAATAGGTGTGTTTGTGTCATTGGATGATCAATTAGGTCATTTTCGTCCTCCCTAGGCTTATTCTTGTCCAATTAGGGTTTTTAACCAATCTTGTGCATGCAATAGGTGTGTTTGTGTCATTGGATGATTAATTAGGTCATTTTCGTCCTCCCTAGGCATATTCTTGTCCAATTAGGGTTTTTAACCAATCTTGTGCATCCAATAGGTGTGTTTGTGTCATTGGATGATCAATTAGGTCATTTTCGTCCTTCCTAGGCTTATTCTTGCCCAATTAGGGTTTTTAACAAATCTTGTGCATCCAATAAGTTGAGTTGTGTCATTGGATTAGCATTTAGGTCATTTTCGTCCTCCCTAGGCTTATTCTTGTCCAATTAGGGTTTTTAACCAATCTTGTGCATCCAATAAGTTCATTTGTGTCATTGGATTAACATTTAGGTCATTTTCGTCCTCCCTAGGCATATTCTTGTCCAATTAGGGTTTTTAACCAATCTTGTGCATCCAATAGGTATGTTGTGTCATTGGGTGATCAATTACGTCATTTTCGTCCTCCATAGGCATATTCTTGTCCAATTAGGGTTTTTAACCAATCTTGTGCATCCAATAGGTGTGTTTGTGTCATTGGATGATCAATTAGGTCATTTTCGTCCTCCCTAGGCTTATTCTTGCCCAATTAGGGTTTTTAACCAATCTTGTGCATCCAATAAGTTCATTTGTGTCATTAGATTAACATTTAGGTCATTTTCGTCCTCCCTAGGCATATTCTTGTCCAATTAGGGTTTTTAACCAATCTTGTGCTTCCAATAGGTGTGTTTGTGTCGTTGGATGATCACTTAGGTCATTTTCGTCCTCACTAGGCTTATTCTTGTCCAATTAGGGTTTTTAACCAATCTTGTGCATCCAATAGGTGTGTTTGTGTCATTGGATGATCAATTAGGTCATTTTCGTCCTCCCTAGGCTTATTCTTGTCCAATTAGGGTTTTTAACCATTGTTGTGCATCCAACAAGTTTGTTTATGTCATTGAATTAATATTTAGGTCATTTTCGTCCTCCCTAGGCATATTCTTGTCCAATTAGGGTTTTTAACCAATCTTGTGCATCCAATAGGTGTGTTTGTGTCATTGGATGATCAATTAGGTCATTTTCGTCCTTCCTATGCTTATTCTTGTCCAATTAGGGTTTTTAACCAATCTTGTGCATCCAATAAGTTCATTTGTGTCATTGGATTAACATTTAGGTCATTTTCGTCCTCCTTAGGCATATTCTTGTCCAATTAGGGTTTTTAACCAATCTTGTGCATCCAATAGGTGTGTTTGTGTCATTTGATGATCAATTAGGTCACTTTGATCCTCCCTAGGCTTATTCTTGTCCAATTAGGGTTTTTAACCAATCTTGTGCATCGAATAAGTTCATTTGTGTCATCGGATTAACATTTAGGTCATTTTCTTCCTCGCTAGGCATATTCTTGTCCAATTAGGGTTTTTAACCAATCTTGTGCATCCAGTAGGTGTGTTTGTGTCATTGGATGATCAATTTAGGTCATTTTCGTCCTCCCAAGGCATATTCTTGTCCAATTAGGGTTTTTAACCAATCTTGTGCATCCAATAGGTGTGTTTGTGTCATTGGATGATCAATTAGGTCATTTTCGTCCTCCCTAGGCTTATTCTTGTCCAATTAGGGTTTTTAACAAATCTTGTGCATCCAATAAGTTCATTTGTGTCATTGGATGATCAATTAGGTCATTTTTGTCCTCCCTAAGCATATTCTTGTCCAACTAGGGTTTTTAACCAATCTTGTGCATCCAATAGGTGTGTTTGTGTCATTGGATGATCAATTAGGACATTTTCGTCCTCCCTAGGCTTATTCTTGTCCAATTAGGGTTTTTAACCAATCTTGTGCATCCAATAGGTGTGTTTGTGTCATTGGATGATCAATTAGGTCATTTTTGTCCTCCCTAGGCTTATTCTTGTCCAATTAGGGTTTTTAACCAAGCTTGTGCATCCAATAGGTGTGTTTGTGTCATTGGATGATCAATTAGGTCATTTTCGTCCTCACTAGGCTTATTCTTGTCCAATTAGGGTTTTTAACCAATCTTGTGCATCCAATAGGTGTGTTTGTGTCATTGGATGATCAATTAGGTCATTTTCGTCCTCCCTAGGCTTATTCTTGTCCAATTAGGGTTTTTAACCAATCTTGTGCATCCAATAGGTGTGTTTGTGTCATTGGATGATCAATTAGGTCATTTTCGTCCTCCCTAGGCATATTCTTGTCCAATTAGGGTTTTTAACCAATCTTGTGCATCCAATAGGTGTGTTTGTGGCAATGGCTGATCAATTAGGTCATTTTCGTCCTCCCTAGGCTTATTCTTGTCCAATTAGGGTTTTTAACCAATCTAGTGCATCCAATAGGTGTGTTTTTGTCATTGGATGATCAATTAGGTCATTTTCGTCCTCCCTAGGCTTATTCTTGCCCAATTAGGGTTTTTAACCAATCTTGTGCATCCAATAAGTTCATTTGTGTCATTGGATTAACATTTAGGTCATTTTCGTCCTCCCTAGGCATATTCTTGTCCAATTAGGGTTTTTAACCAATCTTGTGCTTCCAATAGGTGTGTTTGTGTCATTGGATGATCACTTAGGTCATTTTCGTCCTCCCTAGGCTTATTCTTGTCCAATTAGGGTTTTTAACCAATCTTGTGCATCCAACAAGTTTGTTTATGTCATTGAATTAATATTTAGGTCATTTTCGTCCTCCCTAGGCTTATTCTTGTCCAATTAGGGTTTTTAACCAATCTTGTGCATGCAATAGGTGTGTTTGTGTCATTGGATGATCAATTAGGTCATTTTCGTCCTCCCTAGGCATATTCTTGTCCAATTAGGGTTTTTAACCAATCTTGTGCATCCAATAGGTGTGTTTGTGGCAATGGATGATCAATTAGGTCATTTTCGTCCTCCCCAGGCTTATTCTTGTCCAAGTAGGGTTTTTAACCAATCTTGTGCATCCAATAGGTGTGTTTGTGTCATTGGATGATTAATTAGGTCATTTTCGTCCTCCCTAGGCTTATTCTTGCCCAATTAGGGTTTTTAACCAATCTTGTGCATCCAATAAGTTCATTTGTGTCATTGGATTTTACATTTAGGTCATTTTCGTCCTCCCTAGGCTTATTCTTGTCCAATTAGGGTTTTTAACCATTCTTGTGCTTCCAATAGGTGTGTTTGTGTCATTGGATGATCAATTAGGTCATTTTCGTCCTCCCTAGGCTTATTCTTGTCCAATTAGGGTTTTTAACCAATCTTGTGCATCCAACAAGTTTGTTTATGTCATTGAATTAATATTTAGTTCATTTTCGTTCTCCCTAGGCATATTCTTGTCCAATTAGGGTTTTTAACCAATCTTGTGCATGCAATAAGTGTGTTTGTGTCATTGGATGATCAATTAGGTCATTTTCGTCCTCCTTAGGCATATTCTTGTCCAATTATGATTTTTAACCAATCTTGTGCATCCAATAGGTGTGTTTGTGGCAATGGATGATCAATTAGGTCTTTTTCGTCCTCCCTAGGCTTATTCTTGTCCAATTTGGGTTTTTAACCAATCTTGTGCATCCAATAGGTGTGTTTGTGTCATTGGATGATTAATTAGGTCATTTTCGTCCTCCCTAGGCTTATTCTTGCCCAATTAGGGTTTTTAACCAATCTTGTGCATCCAATAAGTTCATTTGTTTCATTGGATTAACATTTAGGTCATTTTCGTCCTCCCTAGGCATATTCTTGTCCAATTAGGGTTTTTAACCAATCTGGTGCTTCCAATAGGTGTGTTTGTGTCATTGGATGATCACTTAGGTCATTTTCGTCCTCACTAGGCTTATTCTTGTCCAATTAGGGTTTTTAACCAATCTTGTGCATCCAATAGGTGTGTTTGTGTCATTGGATGATCAATTAGGTCATTTTCGTCTTCCCTAGGCTTATTCTTGTCCAATTAGGGTTTTTAACCAATCTTGTGCGTCCAATAAGTTGAGTTGTGCGATTGGATTAACATTTAGCTCATTTTCGTCCTCCCTAGGCTTATTCTTGTCCAATTAGGGTTTTTAACCAATCTTGTGCATCCAATAGGTGTGTTTATGTCATTGGATGATCAATTAGGTCATTTTCGTCCTCCCTAGGCATATTCTTGTCCAATTAGGGTTTTTAACCAATCTTGTGCATCCAATAAGTTGAGTTGTGTCATTGGATTAACATTTAGGTCATTTTCATCCTCCCTAGGCTTATTCTTGTCCAATTAAGGTTTTTAACCAATCTTGTGCATCCAATAGGTGTGTTTGTGTCATTGGATGATCAATTAGGTCATTTTCGTCCTCCCTAGGCTTATTCTTGTCCAATTAGGGTTTTTAACCAATCTTGTGCATCCAATAGGTGTGTTTATGTCATTGGATGATCTATTAGGTCATTTTCGTCCTCCCTAGGCTTATTCTTGTCCAATTAGGGTTTTTAACCAATCTTGTGCATCCAATAAGTTTGTTTGTGTCATTGAATTAATATTTAGGTCATTTTCGTCCTCCCTAGGCATATTCTTGTCCAATTAGGGTTTTTAACCAATCTTGTGCATCCAATAGGTGTGTTTGTGTCATTGGATGATCAATTAGGTCATTTTCGTCCTCCCTAGCTTATTCTTGTCCAATTATGGTTTTTAACCAATCTTGTGCATCCAATAGGTGTGTTTGTGTCATTGGATGATCAATTAGGTCATTTACGTCCTCCCTAGGCTAATTCTTGTCCAATTAGGGTTTTTAACCAATCTTGTGCATCCAATAGGTGTGTTTGTGTCATTGGATGATCAATTAGGTCATTTTCGTCCTCCCTAGGCTTATTCTTGTCCAATTAGGGTTTTTAACCAATCTTGTGCATCCAATAAGTTCATTTGTGTCATTGGGTGATCAATTAGGTCATTTTCGTCCTCCCTAGGCATATTCTTGTCTAACTAGGGTTTTTAACCAATCTTGTGCATCCAATAGGTGTGTTTGTGTCATTGGATGATCAATTAGGTCATTTTCGTCCTCCCTAGGCTTATTCTTGTCCAATTAGGGTTTTTAACCAATCTTGTGCATCCAATAGGTGTGTTTGTGTCATTGGATGATCAATTAGGTCATTTTCGTCCTCCCTAGGCTTATTCTTGTCCAATTAGGGTTTTTAACCAATCTTGTGCATCAAATAAGTTTGTTTTTGTCATTGAATTATTATTTAGGTCATTTTCGTCCTCCCTAGGCATATTCTTGTCCAATTAGGCTTTTTAACCAATCTTGTGCTTCCAATAGGTGTGTTTGTGTCATTGGATGATCAATTAGGTCATTTTCGTCCTCCCTAGGCTAATTCTTGTCCAATTAGGGTTTTTAACCAATCTTGTGCATCCAATAGGTGTGTTTGTGTCATTGGATGATCAATTAGGTCATTTTCGTCCTCCCTAGGCATATTCTTGTCCAATTAGGGTTTTTAACCAATCTTGTGCATCCAATAGGTGTGTTTGTGGCAATGGATGATCAATTAGATCATTTTCGTCATCCCTAGGCTTATTCTTGTCCAATTAGGGTTTTTAACCAATCTTGTGCATCCAATAGGTGTGTTTGTGTCATTGGATGATCAATTTAGGTCATTTTCGTTCTCCCTAGGCATATTCTTGTCCAATTAGGGTTTTTAATCAATCTTGTGCATCCAATAGGTGTGTTTGTGTCATTGGATGATCAATTAGGTCATTTTCGTCCTCCCTAGGCTTATACTTGCCCAATTAGGGTTTTTAACCAATCTTGTGCATCCAATAAGTTGAGTTGTGTCATTGGATTAGCATTTAGGTCATTTTCGTCCTCCCTAGGCTTATTCTTGTCCAATTAGGGTTTTTAACCAATCTTGTGCATCCAATAAGTTCATTTGTGTTATTGGATTAACATTTAGGTCATTTTCGTTCTCCCTATGCATATTCTTGTCCAATTAGAGATTTTAACCAATCTTGTGCATCCAATAGGTGTGTTTGTGTCATTGAATGATCAATTAGGTCATTTTCGTCCTTTCTATGCTTATTCTTGTTCAATTAGGGTTTTTAACCAATCTTGTGCATCCAATAGGTGTGTTTGTGTCATTGGATGATCAATTAGGTCATTTTCGTCCTCCCTAGGCTTATTCTTGTCCAATTAGGGTTTTTAACCAATCTTGTGCATCCAATAGGTGTGTTTGTGTCATTGGATGATCAATTAGGTCATTTTCGTCCTCCCTAGGCTTATTCTTGTCCAATTAGGGTTTTTAACCAATCTTGTGCATCCAATAGGTGTGTTTGTGTCATTGGATGATCAATTAGGTCATTTTCGTCCTCCCTACGCTTATTCTTGTCCAATTAGGGTTTTTAACCAATCTTGTGCATCCAATAAGTTCGTTTGTGTCATTGGATGATCAATTAGGTCATTTTCATCCTCCCTAGGCTTATTCTTGTCCAATTACGGTTTTTAACCAATCTTGTGCATCCAATAGGTGTGTTTGTGTCATTGGATGATCAATTAGGTCATTTTCGTCCTCCCTAGGCTTATTCTTGTCCAATTAGGGTTTTTAACCAATCTTGTGCATCCAATAGGTGTGTTTGTGTCATTGGAAGATCATTTAGGTCATTTTCGTCCTCCCTAGGCTTATTCTTGTCCAATTAGGGTTTTTAACCAATCTTGTGCATCCAATAGGTGTGTTTGTGTCATTGGATGATCAATTAGGTCATTTTCGTCCTCCCTAGGCTTATTCTTGTCAAATTAGGGTTTTTAACCAAACTTTTGCATCCAATAGGTGTGTTTGTGTCATTCGATGATCAATTAGGTCATTTTCGTCCTCCCTAGGCTTATTCTTGTCCAATTAGGGTTTTTAACCAATCTTGTGCATCCAATAGGTGTGTTTGTGTCATTGGATGATCAATTAGGTCATTTTCGTCCTCCCTAGGCTTATTCTTGTCCAATTAGGGTTTTTAACCAATCTTGTGCATCCAATAGGTGTGTTTGTGTCATTGGATGATCAATTAGGTCATTTTCGTCCTTTCTATGCTTATTCTTGTCCAATTAAGGTTTTTAACAAATCTTGTGCATCCAATAAGTTCATTTGTGTCATTGGATGATCAATTAGGTCATTTTCGTCCTCCCTAGGCTTATTCTTGTCCAATTAGGGTTTTTAACCAATCTTGTGCATCCAATAGGTGTGTTTGTGTCATTGGATGATCAATTAGGTCATTTTCGTCCTCCTTAGGCATATTCTTGTCCAATTAGGGTTTTTAACCAATCTTGTGTATCCAATAGATGTGGTTGTGTCATTGGATGATCAATTAGGTCATTTTCGTCCTCCCTAGGCTTATTCTTGTCCAATTAGGGTTTTTAACCAATCTTGTGCATCCAATAGGTGTGTTTGTGTCATTGGATGATCAATTAGGTCATTTTCGTCCTCCCTAGGCTTATTCTTGTCCAATTAGGGTTTTTAACCAATCTTGTGCATCCGATAAGTTCATTTGTGTCATTGGATTAACATTTAGGTCATTTTCGTCCACCCTAGGCCTATTCTTGTCCAATTAGTGTTTTTAACCAATCTTGTGCTTCCAATAGGTGTGTTTGTGTCATTGGATGATCAATTAGGTCATTTTCGTCCTCCCTAGGCATATTCTTGTCCAATTAGGGTTTTTAACCAATCTTGTGCATCCAATAGGTGTGTTTGTATCATTGGATGATCAATTAGGTCACTTTCGTCCTCCCTAGGCTTATTCTTGTCCAATTAGGGTTTTTAACCAAACTTGTGCATCCAATAAGTTGAGTTGTGTCATTAGATTAACATTTAGGTCATTTTCGTCCTCCCTAGGCATATTCTTGTCCAATTATGGTTTTTAACCAATCTTGTGCATCCAATAGGTGTGTTTGTGTCATTGGATGATCAATTAGGTCATTTTCGTCCTCCCTAGGCTTATTCTTGTCCAATTAGGGTTTTTAACCAATCTTGTACATCTAATAAGTTCGTTTGTGTCATTGGAATAACATTTAGGTCATTTTCGTCCTCCCTAGGCATATTCTTGTCCAATTAGGGTTTTTAACCAATCTTGTGCATCCAATAGGTGTGTTTGTGTAATTGGATGATCAATTAGGTCATTTTCGTCCTCCCTAGGCATATTCTTGTCCAATTAGGGTTTTTAACCAATCTTGTGCATCCAATAGGTGTGTTTGTGTCATTGGATGATCAATTAGGTCATTTACGTCCTCCCTAGGCACATTCTTGTCCAATTAGGGTTTTTAACCAATCTTGTGCATCCAATAGGTGTGTTTGTGTCATTGGATGATCAATTAGGTCATTTTCGTCCTCCCTAGGCTTATTCTTGTCCAATTAGGGTTTTTAACCAATCTTGTGCATCCAATAGGTGTGTTTGGGTCATTGGATGATATATTCGGTCATTTTCTTCCTCCCTATGCTTGTTCTTGTCCAATTAGGGTTTTTAACCAATCTTGTGCATCCAATAGGTGTGTTTGTGTCATTGGATGATCAATTAGGTCATTTTCGTCCTCCCTAGGCTTATTCTTGTCCAATTAGGGTTTTTAACCAATCTTGTGCATCCAATAGGTGTGTTTGTGTCATTGGATGATCAATTAGGTCATTTTCGTCCTCCCTAGGCTTATTCTTGTCGAATTAGGGTTTTTAACCAATCTTGTGCATCCAATAAGTTCATTTGTGTTATTGGATTAACATTTAGGTCATATTCGTTCTCCCTTGGCTTATTCTTGTCCAATTAGGGTTTTTAACCAAACTTTTGCATCCAATAGGTGTGTTTGTGTCATTCGATGATCAATTAGGTCATTTTTGTCCTCCCTAGGCATCTTCTTGTCCAATTAGGGTTTTTAACCAATCTTGTGCATCCAATAGGTGTGTTTGTGTCATTGGATGATCAATTAGGTCATTTTCGTCCTCCCTAGGCTTATTCTTGTCCAATTAGGGTTTTTAACCAATCTTGTGCATCCAATAGGTGTGTTTGTGTCATTGGATGATCAATTAGGTCATTTTCGTCCTCCCTAGGCTTATTCTTGTCCAATTAGGGTTTTTAACCAATCTTGTGCATCCAATAGGTGTGTTTGTGTCATTGGATGATCAATTAGGTCATTTTCGTCCTTTCTATGCTTATTTTTGTCCAATTAGGGTTTTTAAGCAATCTTGTGCATCCAATAAGTTCATTTGTGTCATTGGATGATCAATTAGGTCATTTTCGTCCTCCCTAGGCATATTCTTGTCCAACTAGGGTTTCTAACCAATCTTGTGCTTCCAATAGATGTGTTTGTGTCATTGGATGATCAATTAGGTCATTTTCGTCCTCCCTAGGCTTATTCTTGTCCAATTAGGGTTTTTAACCAATCTTGTGCATCCAATAGGTGTGTTTGTGTCATTGGATGATCAATTAGGTCATTTTCGTCCTCCCTAGGCTTATTCTTGTCCAATTAGGGTTTTTAACCAATCTTGTGCATCCAATAGGTGTGTTTGTGTCATTGGATGATCAATTAGGTCATTTTCGTCCTCCCTAGGCTTATTCTTGTCCAATTAGGGTTATTAACCTATCTTGTGCATCCAATAGGTGTGTTTGTGTCATTGGATGATCAATTAGGTCATTTTCGTCCTCCCTAGGCTTATTCTTGTCCAATTAGGGTTTTTAACCTATCTTGTGCATCCAATAGGTGTGTTTGTGTCATTGGATGATCAATTAGGTCATTTTCGTCCTCCCTAGGCTTATTCTTGTCCAATTAGGGTTTTTAACCAATCTTGTGCATCCAATAACTTTGATTGTGTCATTGAATTAATATTTAGGTCATTTTCGTCCTCCTTAGGCATATTCTTGTCAAATTAGGGTTTTTAACCAATCTTGTGCATTCAATAGGTGTGTTTGTGTCATTGGATGTTCAATTAGGTCATTTTCGTCCTCCCTAGGCTTATTCTTGCCCAATTACGGTTTTTAACCAATCTTGTGCATCCAATAAGTTCATTTGTGTCATTGGATTAACATTTAGGTCATTTTCGTCCTCCATAGGCATATTCTTGTCCAATTAGGGTTTTTAACCATTCTTGTGCTTCCAATAGGTGTGTTTGTGTCATTGGATGATCAATTAGGTCATTTTCGTCCTCACTAGGCTTATTCTTGTCCAATTAGGGTTTTTAACCAATCTTTTGCATCCAATACATTCATTTGTGTCATTGGATTAACATTTAGGTCATTTTCGTCCTTCCTAGGCATATTCTTATCCAATTAGGGTTTTTAACCAATCTTGTGCTTCAAATAGGTGTGTTTGTGTCATTTGATGATCAATTAGGTCATTTTCGTCCTCCCTAGGCTTATTCTTGTCCAATTAGGGTTTTTAACCAATCTTGTGCTTCCAATAGGTGTGTTTGTGTCATTGGATGACCACTTAGGTCATTTTCGTCCTCACTAGGCTTATTCTTGTCCAATTAGGGTTTTTAACCAATCTTGTGCATCCAATAGGTGTGTTTGTGTCATTGGATGATCAATTAGGTCATTTTCGTCCTCCCTAGGCTTATTCATGTCCAATTAGGGTTTTTAACAAATCTTGTGCATCCAATAAGTTCATTTGTGTCATTGGATGATCAATTAGGTCATTTTCATCCTCCCTAGGCATATTCTTGTCCAACTAGGGTTTTAAACCAATCTTGTGCATCCAATAGGTGTGTTTGTGTCATTGGATGATCAATTAGGTCATTTTCGTCCTCCCTAGGCTTATTCTTGTCCAATTAGGGTTTTTAACCAATCTTGTGCGTCCAATAGGTGTGTTTGTGTCATTGGATGATCAATTAGGTCATTTTCGTCCTCCCTAGGCTTATTCTTGTCCAATTAGGGTTTTTAATCAATCTTGTGCATCCAATAACTTTGATTGTGTCATTGAATTAATATTTAGGTCATTTTTGTCCTCCCTTGGAATATTCTTGTCCAATTAGGGTTTTTAACCAATCTTGTGCATCAAATAGGTGTGTTTGTGTCATTGGATGATCAATTAGGTCATTTTCGTCCTCCCTAGGCATATTCTTGTCCAATTAGGGTTTTTAACCAATCTTGTGCATCCAATAGGTGTGTTTGTGGCAATGGATGATCAATTAGGTCATTTTCGTCCTCCCTAGGCTTATTCTTGTCCAATTAGGGTTGTTAACCAATGTTGTGCATCCAATAGATGTGTTTGTGTCATTGGATGATCAATTAGGTCATTTTCGTCCTCCCTAGGCTTATTCTTGTCCAATTAGGGTTTTTAACCAATCTTGTGTATCCAATAAGTTTGTTTGTTTCATTGAATTAATATTTAGGTCATTTTCGTCCTCCCTAGGCATATTCTTGTCCAATTAGGGTTTTTAACCAATCTTGTGCATCCAATAGGTGTGTTTGTGTCATTGGATGATCAATTAGGTCATTTTCGTCCTCCCTAGGCTTATTCTTGTCCAATTAGGGTTTTTAACCAATCTTGTGCATCCAATAGGTGTGTTTGTGTCATTGGAAGATCAATTAGGTCATTTTCGTCTTCCCTAGGCTTATTCTTGTCCAATTAGGGTTTTTAACCAATCTTGTGCATCCAATAAGTTCATTTGTGTCATTGGATGATCAATTAGGTCATTTTCGTCCTCCCTAGGCTTATTCTTGTCCAATTAGGGTTTTTAACCAATCTTGTGCATCCAATAGGTGTGTTTGTGTCATTGGATGATCAATTAGGTCATTTTCGTCCTCCCTAGGCTTATTCTTGTCCAATTAGGGTTTTTAACCAATCTTGTGCATCCAATAAGTTTGTTTATGTCATTGAATTAATATTTAGGTCATTTTCGTCCTCCGTAGGCATATTCTTGTCCAATTAGGGTGTTTAACCAATCTTGTGCATCCAATAGGTGTGTTTGTGTCATTGGATGATCAATTAGGTCATTTTCGTCCTCCCTAGGCATATTCTTGTCCAATTAGGGTTTTTAACGAATCTTGTACATCCAATAAGTTTGTTTGTGTCATTGAATTAATATTTAGGTCATTTTCGTCCTCCCTAGGCATCATCTTGTCCAATTAGGGTTTTTAACCAATCTTTTGCATCCAATAGGTGTGTTTGTGTCATTGGATGATCAATTAGGTCATTTTCGTCCTCCCTAGGCTTATTCTTGTCCAATTAGGGTTTTTAACCAATCTTGTGCATCCAATAAGTTTGTGTGTTTCATTGAATTAATATTTAGGTCATTTTCGTCCTCCCTAGGCATATTCTTGTCCAATTAGGGTTTTTAACCAATCTTGTGCATCCAATAGGTGTGTTTGTGTCATTGGATGATCAATTAGGTCATTTTCGTCCTCCCTAGGCTTATTCTTGTCCAATTAGGGTTTTTAACCAATCTTGTGCATCCAATAGGTGTGTTTGTGTCATTGGATGATCAATTAGGTCATTTTCGTCCTCCCTAGGCTTATTATTGGCCAATTAGGGTTTTTAACCAATCTTGTGCATGCAATAAGTTCATTTGTGTCATTGGATGATCAATTAGGTCCTTTTCGTCCTCCTTAGGCATATTCTTGTCCATCTAGGGTTTTAAACCAATCTTGTGCATCCAATAGGTGTGTTTGTGTCATTGGATGATCAATTAGGTTATTTTCGTCCTCCCTAGGCTTATTCTTGTCCAATTAGGGTTTTTAACCAATCTTGTGCATCCAATAGGTGTGTTTGTGTCATTGGATGATCAATTAGTTCATTTTCGTCCTCCCTAGGCATATTCTTGTCCAATTAGGGTCTTTAACGAATCTTGTGCTTCCAATTGGTGTGTTTGTGTCATTGGATGATCAATTAGGTCATTTTCGTCCTCCCTAGGCATATTCTTGTCCAATTAGGGTTTTTAACCAATCTTGTGCATCCAATAGGTGTGTTTGTGTCATTGGATGATCAATTAGGTCATTTTCGTCCTCCCTAGGCTTATTCTTGTCCAATTAGGGTTTTTAACCAATCTTGTGCATCCAATAGGTGTGTTTGTGTCATTGGATGATCAATTAGGTCATTTTCGTCCTCCCTAGGCCTATTCTTGCCCAATTAGGGTTTTTAACCAATCTTGTGAATCCAATAAGTTTGTTTGTGTCATTGAATTAATATTTAGGTCATTTTCGTCCTCCCTACGCATATTATTGTCCAATTAGGGTTTTTAACCAATCTTCTGCATCCAATAGGTGTGTTTGTGTCATTGGATGATCAATTAGGTCATTTTCGTCCTCCCTAGGCATATTCTTGTCCAATTAGGGTTTTTAACCAATCTTGTGCATCCAATAGGTGTGTTTGTGTCATTGGATGATCAATTAGGTCATTTTCGTCCTCCCTAGGCTTATTCTTGTCCAATTAGGGTTTTTAACCAATCTTGTGCATCCAATAGGTGTGTTTGTGTCATTGGATGATCAATTAGGTCATTTTCGTCCTCCCTAGACTTATTCTTGTCCAATTAGGGTTTTTAACCAATCATGTGCATCCAATAACTTTATTTGTGTCATTGAATTAATATTTAGGTCATTTTCGTCCTCCCTAAGCGTATTCTTTTCCAATTAGGGTTTTTAACCAATCTTGTGCATCCAATAGGTGTGTTTGTGTCATTGGATGATCAATTAGGTCATTTTCGTCCTTTCTAGGCTTATTCTTGTCCAATTAGGTTTTTAACCAATCTTGTGCATCCAATAGGTGTGTTTGTGTCATTGGATGATCAATTAGGTCATTTTCGTCCTCCCTAGACTTATTCTTGTCCAATTAGGGTTTTTAACCAATCTTGTGCATCCAATAACTTTGTTTGTGTCATTGAATTAATAATTAGGTCATTTTCGTCCTCCCTAGGCATATTCTTGTCCAATTAGGGTTTTTAACCAATCTTGTGCTTCCAATAGGTGTGTTTGTGTCATTGGATGATCAATTAGGTCATTTTCGTCCTCCCTAGGCTTATTCTTGTCCAATTAGGGTTTTTAACCAATCTTGTGCATCCAATAAGTTTGTTTATGTCATTGAATTAATAGTTAGGTCATTTTCGTCCTCCCTAGGCGTATACTTGTCCAATTAGGGTTTTTAACCAATCTTGTGCATCCAATAGGTGTGTTTGTGTCATTGGATGATCAATTAGGTCATTTTCGTCCTCCCTAGGCTTATTCTTGTCCAATTAGGGTTTTTAACC
Organism: Cicer pinnatifidum; assembly: GCA_037974775.1. Taxonomy (NCBI): domain Eukaryota; kingdom Viridiplantae; phylum Streptophyta; class Magnoliopsida; order Fabales; family Fabaceae; genus Cicer; species Cicer pinnatifidum. The sequence goes on from JBBPBR010001645.1 coordinate 84,198, forward strand.
AATCTTGTGCATCCAATAGGTGTGTTTGTGTCATTGGATGATCAATTAGGTCCTTTTCGTCCTTCCTAGGCATATTCTTGTCCAATTAGGGTTTTTAACCAGTCTTGTGCATCCAATAGGTGTGTTTGTGTCATTGGATGATCAATTAGGTCATTTTTGTCCTCGGAAGGCTTATTCTTGTCCAATTAGGGTTTTTAACCAATCTTGTGCATCCAATAAGTTCATTTGTGTCATTGGATTAACATTTAGGTCATTTTCGTCCTCCCTAGGTATGTTCTTGTCCAATTACGGTTTTAAACCAATCTTGTGCGTCCAATAGGTGTGTTTGTGTCATTGGATGATCAATTAGGTCATTTTCGTCCTCCCTAGGCTTATTCTTGTCAAATTAGGGTTTTTAACCAATCTTGTGCATCCAATAGGTGTGTATGTGTCATTGGATGATCAATTAGGTCATTTTCGTCCTCCCTAGGCATATTCTTGTCCAACTAGGGTTTTTAACCATTCTTGTGCATCCAATAGGAAATTTGTGTCTTTGGATGATCAATTAGGTCATTTTCGTGCTCCCTAGGCTTATTCTTGTCCAATTAGGGTTTTTAACCAATCTTGTGCATCCAATAGGTGTGTTTCTGTCATTGGATGATCAATTAGGTCATTTTCGTTCTCCCTAGGCTTATTCTTGTCCAATTAGGGTTTTTAACCAATCTTGTGCATCCAATAGGTGAGTTTATGTCATTGGATTAACATTTAGGTCATTTTCGTCCTCCCTAGGCTTATTCTTGTCCAATTAGGGTTTTTAACCAATCTTGTGCATCCAATAAGTTTGTTTGTGTCATTGAATTAATTTTTAGGTCATTTTCGTCCTCCCTAGGCATATTCTTGCCCAATTAGGGTTTTTAACCAATCTTGTGCATCCAATAGGTGTGTTTGTGTCATTGGATGATCAATTAGGTAATTTTCGTCCTCCCTAGGCTTATTCTTGTCCAATTAGGGTTTTTAACCAATCTTGTGCATCCAATAACTTTGTTTGTGTCATTGAATTAATATTTAGGTCATTTTCTTCCTCCCTAGGCATATTCTTTTCCAATTAGGGTTTTTAACCAATCTTGTGCATCCAATAGGTGTGTTTGTGTCATTGGATGATCAATTAGGTCATTTTCGTTCTCCCTAGGCTTATTCTTGTCCAATTAGGGTTTTTAACTAATCTTGTGCATTCGATAAGTTTGTTTATGTCATTGAATTAATATTTAGGTCATTTTCGTCCTCCCTAGGCATATTCTTGTCCAATTAGGGTTTTTAACCAATCTTGTGCATCCAATAGGTGTGTTTGTGTCATTGGATGATCAATTAGGTCATTTTCGTCCTCCCTAGGCTTATTCTTGTCCAATTAGGGTTTTTAACCAATCTTGTGCATCCAATAGGTGTGTTTGTGTCATTGGATGATCAATTCGGTCATTTTCGTCCTTCCTAGGCATATTCTTGTCCAATTAGGGTTTTTAATCAGTCTTGTGCATCCAATAGGTGTGTTTGTGTCATTGGATGATCAATTAGGTCATTTTCATCCTCCCAAGGCATATTCTTGTCCAATTAGGGTTTTTAACCAATCTTGTGCATCCAATAGGTGTGTTTGTGTCATTGATTGATCAATTAGGTCATTTTCGTCCTCCCTAGGCTTATTCTTGTCCAATTAGGATTTTCAACCAATCTTGTGCATCCAATAAGTTCATTTGTGTCATTGGATGATCAATTAGGTCATTTTCGTCCTCCTTAGGCATATTCTTGTCCAACTAGGGTTTTTAACCAATCTTGTGCATCCAATAGGTGTGTTTGTGTCTTTGGATGATCAATTAGGTCATTTTCGTCCTCCCTAGGCTTATTCTTGTCCAATTAGGGTTTTTAACCAATCTTGTGCATCCAATAGGTGTGTTTGTGTCATTGGATGATCAATTAGGTCATTTTCGTCCTCCCTAGGCTTATTCTTGTCCAGTTAGGGTTTTTAACCAATCTTGTGCATCCAATAGGTGTGTTTGTGTCATTGGATTAACATTTAGGTCATTTTCGTCCTCTCTAGGCTTATTCTTGTCCAATTAGGGTTTTTAACCCATCTTGTGCATCCAATAAGTTTGTTTGTGTCATTGAATTAATATTTAGGTCATTTTCGTCCTCCCTAGGCATATTCTTGCGCAATTAGGATTTTTAACCAATCTTGTGCATCCAATAGGTGTGTTTGTGTCATTGGATGATCAATTAGGTCATTTTCGTCCTCCCTAGGTTAATTCTTGTCCAATTAGGGTTTTTAACCAATCTTGTGCATCCAATAAGTTTGTTTGTGTCATTGAATTAATATTTAGGTCATTTTCGTCCTCCCTAGGCATATTCTTGTCCAATTAGGGTTTTTAACCAATCTTGTGCATCCAATAGGTGTGTTTGTGTCATTGGATGATCAATTAGGTAATTTTCGTCCTCCCTAGGCTTATTCTTGTCCAATTAGGATTTTTAACCAATCTTGTGCATCCAATAACTTTGTTTGTGTCATTGAATTAATATTTAGGTCATTTTTGTCCTCCCTAGGCATATTCTTGTCCAATTAGGGTTTTTAACCAATCTTGTGCATCCAATAGGTGTGTTTGTGTCATTGGATGATCAATTAGGTCATTTTCGTCCTCCCTAGGCTTATTCTTGTCCAATTAGGGTTTTTAACCAATCTTGTGCATCCAATAACTTTGTTTGTGTCATTGAATTAATATTTAGGTCATTTTCCTCCTCCCTGGGCATATTCTTGTCCAATTAGGGTTTTTAACCAATCTTGTGCATCCAATAGGTGTGTTTGTGTCATTGGATGATCAATTAGGTCATTTTCGTCCTCCCTAGGCTTATTCTTGTCCAATTAGGGTTTTTAACCAATCTTGTGCATCCAATAAGTTCATTTGTGTCATTAGATTAATATTTAGGTCATTTTCGTCCTCCCTAAGCATATTCTTGTCCAATTAGGGTTTTTAACCAATCTTGTGCATCCAATAGGTGTGTATGTGTCATTGGATGATCAATTAGGTTATTTTCGTCCTCCCTAGGCTTATTCTTGTCCAATTAGGGTTTTTAACCAATCTTGTGCATCCAATAGGTGTTTAACCAATCTTGTGCATCCAATAGATGTGTTTGTGGCAATAGATGATCAATTAGGTCATTTTCGTTCACCCTAGGCTTATTCTTGTCCAATTAGGGTTTTTAACCAATCTTGTGCATCCAATAGGTGTGTTTGTGTCATTGGATGATCAATTAGGTCATTTTCGTCCTCCCTAGGCTTATTCTTGTCCAATTAGGGTTTTTAACCAATCTTGTGCATCCAATAGGTGTGTTTGTGTCATTGGATGATCAATTAGGTCATTTACGTCCTCCCTAGGCATATTCTTGTCCAATTAGGGTTTTTAACCAATCTTGTGCATCTAATAGGTGTGTTTGTGTCATTGGATGATCAATTAGGTCATTTTCGTCCTGCCTAGGCTTATTCTTGTCCAATTAGGGTTTTTAACCAATCTTGTGCATCCAATAGGTGTGTTTGTGTCATTGGATGATCAATTAGGTCATTTTCGTCCTCCCTATGCTTATTCTTGTCCAATTAGGGTTTTTTAACCAATCTTGTGCATCCAATAATTTCATTTGTGTCATTGGATGATCAATTAGGTCATTTTCGTCCTCTCTAGGCATATTCTTGTCCAACTAGGGTTTTATACCAATCTTGAGCATCCAATAGGTGTGTTTGTGTCATTGGATGATCAATTAGGTCATTTTCGTCCCCCCTAGGCTTATTCTTGTCCAATTAGGGATTTTAACCAATCTTGTGCATCCAATAGGTGTGTTTGTGTCATTGGATGATCAATTAGGTCATTTTCGTCCTCCCTAGGCTTATTCTTGTCCAATTAGGGTTTTTAACCAATCTTGTGCATCCAATAGGTGTGTTTGTGTCATTGGATGATATATTAGGTCATTTTCTTCCTCCCTAGGCTTATTCTTGTCCAATTAGGGTTTTTAACCAATCTTGTGCATCCAATAGGTGTGGTTGTGTCATTGGATGTTCAATTAGGTCATTTTTGTCCTTCCTAGGCTTATTCTTGTCCAATTAGGGTTTTTAACCAAACTTGTGCATCCAATAGGTGTGTTTGTGGCAATGGATGATCAATTAGGTCATTTTCGTCCTCCCTAGGCTTATTCTTGTCCAATTAGGGTTTTTAACCAATCTTGTGCATCCAATAGGTGTGTTTGTGTCATTGGATGATCAATTAGGTCATTTTCGTCCTCCCTAGGCTTATTCTTGTCCAATTAGGGTTTTTAACCAATCTTGTGCATCCAATAGGTGTGTTTGTGTCATTGGATGATCAATTAGGTCATTTATCGTCCTCCCTAGGCTTATTCTTGTCCAATTAGGGTTTTTAACCAATCTTGTGCATCCAATAGGTTGAGTTGTGTCATTGGATTAACATTTAGGTCATTTTCGTCCTCCCTAGGCATATTCTTGTCCAATTAGGGTTTTTAACCAATCTTGTGCATCCAATAGGTGTGTTTGTGTCATTGGATGATCAATTAGGTCATTTTCGTCCTCCCTAGGCTTATTCTTGTCCAATTAGGGTTTTTAACCAATCTTGTGCATCCAATAGGTGTGTTTGTGTCATTGGATGATCAATTAGGTCATTTTCGTCCTCCCTAGGTTTATTCTTGTCCAATATGGGTTTTTAACCAATCTTGTGCATCAAATAAGTTCATTAGTGTCATTGGATGATCAATTACGTCATTTTCCTCCTCCCTAGGCATGTTCTTGTCCAACTAGGGTTTTTAACCAATCTTGTGCATCCAATAGGTGTGTTTGTGTCATTGGATGATCAATTAGGTCATTTTCGTCCTCCCTAGGCTTATTCTTGTCCAATTAGGGTTTTTAACCAATCTTGTGCATCCAATAGGTGTGTTTGTGTCATTGGATGATCAATTAGGTCATTTTCGTCCTCCCTAGGCTTATTCTTGTCCAATTAGGGTTTTTAACCAATCTTTTGCATCCAATAGGTGTGTTTGTGTCATTGGATGACCAATTAGGTCATTTTCGTCCTCCCAAGGCATATTCTTGTCCAATTAGGGTTTTTAACCAATCTTGTGCATCCCATAGGTGTGTTTGTGGCAATGGATGATCAATTAGGTCATTTTCGTCCTCCCTAGGCTTATTCTTGTCCAATTAGGGTTTTTAACCAATCTTGTGCATCCAATAGGTGTGTTTGTGTCATTGGATGATCAATTAGGTCATTTTCGTCCTCCCTAGGCTTATTCTTGTCCAATTAGGGTTTTTAACCAATCTTGTGCATCCAATAGGTGTGTTTGTGTCATTGGATGATCAATTAGGTCATTTGCGTCCTCCCTAGGCTTATTCTTGTCCAATTAGGGTTTTTAACCAATCTTGTGCATCCAATAGGTGTGTTTGTGTCATTGGATGATCAATTAGGTCATTGTTGTCCTCCCTAGGCTTATTCTTGTCCAATTAGGGTTTTTAACCAATCTTGTGCATCCAATAGGTGTGTTTGTGTCATTGGATGATCAATTAGGTCATTTTCGTCCTCCCTAGGCTTATTCTTGTCCAATTAGGGTTTTTAACAAATCTTGTGAATCCAATAAGTTCATTTGTGTCATTGGATGATCAATTAGGTCATTTTCATCCTCCCTAGGCTTATTCTTGTCCAATGAGGGTTTTTAACCAATCTTGTGCATCCAATAACTTTGATTGTGTCATTGAATTAATATTTAGGTCATTTTCGTCCTCCCTAGGCATATTCTTGTCCAATTAGGGTTTTTAACCAATCTTGTGCATCCAATAACTTTGTTTGTGTCATTGAATTAATATTTAGGTCATTTTTGTCCTCCCTAGGCATATTCTTGTCCAACTAGGGTTTCAAACCAATCTTGTGCATCCAATAGGTGTGTTTGTGTCATTGGATGATCAATTAGGTCATTTTCGTCCTCCCTAGGCTTATTCTTGTCCAATTAGGGTTTTTAACCAATCTTGTGCATCCAATAGGTGTGTTTGTGTCATTGGATGATCAATTAGGTCATTTTTGTCCTCCCTAGGCTTATTCTTGTCCAATTAGGGTTTTTAACCAATCTTGTGCATCCAATAGGTGTGTTTGTGTCATTGGATGATCAATTAGGTCATTTTCGTCCTCCATAGGCTTATTCTTGTCCAATTAGGGTTTTTAACCAATCTTATGCATCCAATAAGTTTGTTTGTGTCATTGAATTAATATTTAGGTCATTTTGGTCCTCCCTAGGCATATTCTTGTCCAATTAGGGTTTTTAACCAATCTTGTGAATTCAATAGGTTTGTTTGTGTCATTGGATGATCAATTAGGTCATTTTCGTCCTCCCTAGGCATGTTCTTGTCCAACAAGGGTTTTTAACCAATCTTGTGCATCCAATAGGTGTGTTTGTGTCATTGGATGATCAATTAGGTCATTTTCGTCCTCCCTAGGCTTATTCTTGTCCAATTAGGGTTTTTAACCAATCTTGTGCATCCAATAGGTGTGTTTGTGTCATTGGATGATCAATTAGGTCATTTTCGTCCTCCCTAGGCTTATTCTTGTCCAATTTGGGTTTTTAACCAATCTTGTGCATCCAATAAGTTGAGTTGTGTCATTGGATTAACATTTAGGTCATTTTCGTTTTCCCTAGGCTTATTCTTGTCCAATTAGGGTTTTTAACCAATCTTGTGCATCCAATAAGTTCATTTGTGTTATTGGATTAACATTTAGGTCATATTCGTCCTCCCTAGGCATATTCTTGTCCAATTAGGGTTTTTAACCAATCTTGTGCATCCAATAGGTGTGTTGGGTCATTGGAAGATCAATTAGGTCATTTTCGTCCTCCCTAGGCATATTTTTGTCCAATTAGGGTTTTTAACCAATCTTGTGCATCCAATAGGTGTGTTTGTGTCATTGGATGATCAATTAGGTCATTTTCGTCCTCCCTAGGCTTGTTCTTGTCCAATTAGGGTTTTTAACCAATCTTGTGCATCCAACAAGTTTGTTTATGTCATTGAATTAATATTTAGGTCATTTTCGTCCTCCCTAGGCATATTCCTTTCCAATTAGGGTTTTTAACCAATCTTGTGCATGCAATAGGTGTGTTTGTGTCATTGGATGATCAATTAGGTCATTTTCGTCCTCCCTAGGCATATTCTTGTCCAATTAGGGTTTTTAACCAATCTTGTGCATCCAATAGGTGTGTTTGTGGCAATGGATGATCAATTAGGTCATTTTCGTCCTCCCTAGGCTTATTCTTGTCCAATTAGGGTTTTTAACCAATCTTGTGCATCCAATAGGTGTGTTTGTGGCAATGGATGATCAATTTGGTCATTTTCGTCCTCCTAGGCTTATTCTTGACCAATTAGGGTTTTTAACCAATCTTGTGCATCCAATAAGTTGAGTTGTGTCATTGGATTAGCATTTAGGTCATTTTCGTCCTCCCTAGGCTTATTCTTGACCAATTAGGGTTTTTAACAAATCTTGTGCATCCAATAAGTTCATTTGTGTCATTGGATTAACATTTAGGTCATTTTCGTTCTCCCTAGGCATATTCTTGTCCAATTAGGGTTTTTAACCAATCTTGTCCATCCAATAGGTGTGTTTGTGTCATTGGATGATCAATTAGGTCATTTTCGTCCTTTCTATGCTTATTCTTGTCCAATTAGGGTTTTTAACCAATCTTGTGCATCCAATAGGTGTGTTTGTGTCATTGGATGATCAATTAGGTCATTTTCGTCCTCCCTAGGCTTATTCTTGTCCAATTAGGGTTTTTAACCAATCTTGTGCATCCAATAGGTGTGTTTGTGTCATTGGATGATCAATTAGGTCATTTTCGTCCTCCCTAGGCTTATTCTTGTCCAATTAGGGTTTTTAACCAATCTTGTGCATCCAATAGGTGTGTTTGTGTCATTGGATGATCAATTAGGTCATTTTCGTCCTTTCTATGCTTATTTTTGTCCAATTAGGGTTTTTAAGCAATCTTGTGCATCCAATAAGTTCATTTGTGTCATTGGATGATCAATTAGGTCATTTTCGTCCTCCCTAGGCATATTCTTGTCCAACTAGGGTTTCTAACCAATCTTGTGCTTCCAATAGATGTGTTTGTGTCATTGGATGATCAATTAGGTCATTTTCGTCCTCCCTAGGCTTATTCTTGTCCAATTAGGGTTTTTAACCAATCTTGTGCATCCAATAGGTGTGTTTGTGTCATTGGATGATCAATTAGGTCATTTTCGTCCTCCCTAGGCTTATTCTTGTCCAATTAGGGTTTTTAACCAATCTTGTGCATCCAATAGGTGTGTTTGTGTCATTGGATGATCAATTAGGTCATTTTCGTCCTCCCTAGGCTTATTTTTGACCAATTAGGGTTTTTAACCAATCTCGTGCATCCAATAGGTATGTTTGTGTCATTGGATGATCAATTAGGTCATTTTCGTCCTCCCTACGCTTATTCTTGCCCAATTAGGGTTTTTAACCAATCTTGTGTATCCAATAAGTTCATTTGTGTCATTGGATTAACATTTAGGTCATTTTCGTCCTCCCTAGGCATATTCTTGTCCAATTAGGGTTTTTAACCATTCTTGTGCTTCCAATAGGTGTGGTTGTGTCATTGGATGATCAATTAGGTCATTTTCGTCCTCCCTAGGCTTATTCTTGTCCAATTAGGGTTTTTAACCAATCTTGTGCATCCAACAAGTTTGTTTATGTCATTGAATTAATATTTAGGTCATTTTCGTCCTCCTTAGGCATATTCTTGTCCAATTAGAGTTTTTAACCAATCTTGTGCATGCAATAGGTGTGTTTGTGTCATTGGATGATCAATTAGGTCATTTTCGTCCTCCCTAGGCATATTCTTGTCCAATTAGGGTTTTTAACCAATCTTGTGCATCCAATAGGTGTGTTTGTGGCAATGGATGATCAATTAGGTCATTTTCGTCCTCCCCAGGCTTATTCTTGTCCAAGTAGGGTTTTTAACCAATCTTGTGCATGCAATAAGTGTGTTTGTGTCATTGGATGATCAATTAGGTCATTTTCGTCCTCCCTAGGGATATTCTTGTCCAATTATGATTTTTAACCAATCTTGTGCATCCAATAGGTGTCTTTGTGGCAATGGATGATCAATTAGGTCTTTTTCGTCCTCCCTAGGCTTATTCTTGTCCAATTTGGGTTTTTAACCAATCTTGTGCATCCAATAGGTGTGTTTGTGTCATTGGATGATTAATTAAGTCATTTTCGTCCTCCCTAGGCTTATTCTTGCCCAATTAGGGTTTTTAACCAATCTTGTGCATCCAATAAGTTCATTTGTGTCATTGGATTAACATTTAGGTCATTTTCGTCCTCCCTAGGCATATTCTTGTCCAATTAGGGTTTTTAACCAATCTGGTGCTTCCAATAGGTGTGTTTGTGTCATTGGATGATCACTTAGGTCATTTTCGTCCTCACTAGGCTTATTCTTGTCCAATTAGGGTTTTTAACCAATCTTGTGCATCCAATAGGTGTGTTTGTGTCATTGGATGATCAATTAGGTCATTTTCGTCCTCCCTCGGCTTATTCTTGTCCAATTAGGGTTTTTAACCAATCTGGTGCATCCAATAAGTTTGTTTGTGTCATTGAATTAATAATTAGCTCATTTTCGTCCTCCCTAGGCATATTCTTGTCCAATTAGGGTTTTTAACCAATCTTGTGCATCCAATAGGTGTGTTTGTGTCATTGGATGATCAATTAGGTCATTTTCGTCCTCCCTAGGCTTATTCTTGTCCAATTAGGGTTTTTAACCAATCTTGTGCATTCAATAGGTGTGTTTGTGCCATTGGATGAACAATTAGATCATTTTCGTCCTCCCTAGGTATATTCTTGTCCAATTAGGGTTTTTAACGAATCTTGTGCATCCAATAGGTGTGTTTGTGTCATTGGATGATCAATTAGGTCATTTTCGTCCTCCCTAGGCTTATTCTTGTCCAATTAGGGTTTTTAACCAATCTTGTGCATCCAATAAGTTCATTTGTGTCTTTGGATTAACATTTAGGTCATTTTCGTCCTCCCTAGGCATATTCTTGTCCAATTAGGGTTTTTAACCAATCTTGTGCTTCCAAAAGGTGTGTTTGTGTCATTGGATGATCAATTAGGTCATTTTCGTCCTCCCTATGCTTATTCTTGTCCAATTAGGGTTTTTAACCAATCTTGTGCATCCAATAAGTTTGTTTGTGTCATTGAATTAATATTTAGGTCATTTTCGTCTTCCCTAGGCATATTCTTGTCCAATTAGGGTTTTTAACCAATCTTGTGCATCCAATAGTCGTGTTTGTGTCATTGGATAATCAATTAGGTCATTTGCGTCCTCCCTAGGCTTATTCTTGTCCAATTAGGGTTTTTTACCAATCTGGTGCATCCAATAAGTTTGTTTGTGTCATTGAATTAATATTTAGGTCATTTTCGTCCTCCCTAGGCATATTCTTGTCCAATTAGGGTTTTTAACCAATCTTGTGCATCCAATAGGTGTGTTTGTGTCATTGGATGATCAATTAGGTCATTTTCGTCCTCCCTAGGCTTATTCTTGTCCAATTAGGGTTTTTAACCAATCTTGTGCATCCAATAGGTGTGTTTGTGTCATTGGATTATCAATTAGGTCATTTTCGTCCTCCCCAGGCATATTCGTGTCCAATTAGGGTTTTTAACCAATCTTGTGCATCCAATAGCTGTGTTTGTGTCATTGGATGATAAATTAGGTCATTTTCGTCCTCCCTAGGCTTATTCTTGTCCAATTAGGGTTTTTAACCAATGTTGTGCATCCAATAGGTGTGTGTGGGTCATTGGATTATCAATTAGGTCATTTTCGTCCTCCCTAGGCATATTCTTGTCCAATTAGGGTTTTTAACCAATCTTGTGCATCCAATAGCTGTATTTGTGTCATTGGATGATAAATTAGGTCATTTTCGTCCTCCCTAGGCTTATTCTTGTCCAATTAGGGTTTTTAACCAATCTTATGCATCCAATAAGTTTGTTTGTGTCATTGAATTAATATTTAGGTCATTTTCGTCCTCCCTAGGCATATTCTTGTCCAATTAGGGTTTTTAACCAATCTTGTGCATCCAATAGGTGTATTTGTGTCATTGGATGATCAATTAGGTCATTTTCGTCCTCCCTAGGCGTATTCTTGTCCAATTAGGGTTTTTAACCAATCTTGTGCATCCAATAGGTGTGTTTGTGTCATTGGATGATCAATTAGGTCATTTTCGTCCTCCCTAGGCTTATTCTTGTCCAATTAGGGTTTTTAACCAATCTTGTGCATCCAATAGGTGTGTTTGTGTCATTGGATGATCAATTAGGTCATTTTCGTCCTCCCTAGGCTTATTCTTGTCCAATTAGGGTTTTTAACCAATCTTGTGCATCCAATAGGTGTGTTTGTGTCATCGGACGATCAATTAGGTCTTTTTCGTCCTCCCTAGGCATATTCTTGTCAAATTAGGGTTTTTAACCAATCTTGTGCATCCAATAAGTTGAGTTGTGTCATTGGATTAACATTTAGGTCATTTTCGTCCTCCATAGGCTTATTCTTGTCCAATTAGGGTTTTTAACCAATCTTGTGCATCCAATAAGTTGAGCTGTGTCATTGGATTAACATTTAGGTCATTTTCGTCCTCCCTAGGCTTATTCTTGTCCAATTAGGGTTTTTAACCAATCTTGTGCATCCAATAGGTGTGTTTGTGTCATTGGATGATCAATTAGGTCATTTTCGTCCTCCCTAGGCTTATTCTTGTCCAATTAGGGTTTTTAACCAATCTTGTGCATCCAGTAAGCTCATTTGTGTCATTGGATTAACATTTAGGTCATTTTCGTCCTCCCTAGGCATATTCTTGTCCAATTAGGGTTTTTAACCAATCTTGTGCTTCCAATAGGTGTGTTTGTGTCATTGGATGATCAATTAGGTCATTTTGGTCCTCCATAGGCATATTGTTGTCCAATTAGGGTTTTTAACCAATCTTGTGCATGCAATAGGTGTGTTTGTGTCATTGGATGATCAATTAGGTCATTTTCGTCCTCCCTAGGCATATTCTTGTCCAATTAGGGTTTTTAACCAATCTTGTGCATCCAATAGGTGTGTTTGTGGCATTGAATGATCAATTAGGTCATTTTCGTCCTCCCTAGGCTTATTCTTGTCCAATTAGGGTTTTTAACCAATCTTGTGCATCCAATAGGTGTGTTTGTGTCATTGGATGATCAATTAGGTCATTTTCGTCCTCCCTAGGCTTATTCTTGTCCAATTAGGGTTTTTAACCAATCTTGTGCATCCAATAGGTGTGTTTGTGTCATTGGATGATCAATTAGGTCATTTTCGTCCTCCCTAGGCTTATTCTTGTCCAATTAGGGTTTTTAACCAATCTTGTACATCCAATAAGTTCATTTGTGTCATTGGATTTACATTTAGGTCATATCCGTCCTCCCTAGGCATATTCTTGTCCAATTAGGGTTTTTAACCTATCTTGTGCGTCCAATAAGTTCATTTGTGTTATTGGATTAACATTTAGGTCATATTCGTCCTCCCTAGGCATATTCTTGTCCAATTAGGGTTTTTAACCAATCTTGTGCATCCAATAGGTGTGTTTGTGTCATTGGATGATCAATTAAGTCATTTTCGTCCTCCCTAGGCTTATTCTTGTCCAATTAGGGTTTTTAACCAATCTTGTGCATCCAATAGGAGTGTTTGTGTCATTGGATGATCAATTAGGTCATTTTCGTCCTCCCTAGGCTTATTCTTGTCCAATTAGGGTTTTTAACCAATCTTGTGCATCCAATAACTTTGATTGTGTCATTGAATTAATATTTAGGTCATTTTCGTCCTCCCTAGGCATATTCTTGTCCAATTAGGGTTTTTAACCAATCTTGTGCATCCAATAGGTGTGTTTGTGGCATTGGATGATCAATTAGGTCATTTTCGTCCTCCCTAGGCTTATTCTTGTCCAATTAGGGTTTTTAACCGATCTTGTGCATCCAATAGGTGTGTTTGTGTCATTGGATGATCAATTAGGTCATTTTCGTCCTCCATAGGCATATTCTTGTCCAATTAGGGTTTTTAACCAATCTTGTGCATCCAATAGGTCTGTTTGTGTCATTGGATGATCAATTAGGTCATTTTCGTCCTCCCTAGGCTTATTCTTGTCCAATTAGGGTTTTTAACCAATCTTGTGCATCCAATAGGTGTGTTTGTGTCATTGGATGATCAATTAGGTCATTTTCGTCCTCCCTAGGCTTATTCTTGTCCAATTAGGGTTTTTAACCAATCTTGTGCATCCAATAAGTTGAGTTGTGTCATTGGATTAACATTTAGGTCATTTTCGTTCTCCCTAGGCTTATTCTTGTCCAATTAGGGTTTTTAACCAATCTTGTGCATCCAATAGGTGTGTTTGTGTCATTGGATGATCAATGAGGTCATTTTCGTCCTCCCTAGGCATATTCTTGTCCAATTTGGGTTTTTAACCAATCTTGTGCATCCAATAGGTGTGTTTGTGTCATTGGATGATCAATTAGGTCATTTTCGTCCTCCCTAGGCTTATTCTTGTCCAATTAGGGTTTTTAACCAATCTTGTGCATCCAATAGGTGTGTTTGTGTCATTGGATGATCAATTAGGTCATTTTCGTCCTCCCTAGGCTTATTCTTGTCCAATTAGGGTTTTTAACCAATCTTGTGCATCCAATAAGTTCATTTGTGTCATTGGATGATCAATTAGGTCATTTTCGTCCTTCCTAGGCATATTCTTGATCAACTAGGGTTTTAAACCAATCTTGTGCATCCAATAGGTGTGTTTGTGTCATTGGATGATCAATTAGGTCATTTTCGTCCTCCCTAGGCTTATTCTTGTCCAATTAGGGTTTTTAACCAATCTTGTGCATCCAATAGGTGTGTTTGTGTCATTGGATGATCAATTAGGTCATTTTCGTCCTCCCTAGGCTTATTCTTGTCCAATTAGGGTTTTTAACCAATCTTGTGCATCCAATAGGTGTGTTTGTGTCATTGGATGATCAATTAGGTCATTTTCGTCCTCCCTAGGCTTATTCTTGTCCAATTAGGGTTTTTAACCAATCTTGTGCATCCAATAGGTGTGTTTGTGTCATTGGATGATCAATTAGGTCATTTTCGTCCTTTCTATGCTTATTTTTGTCCAATTAGGGTTTTTAAGCAATCTTGTGCATCCAATAAGTTCATTTGTGTCATTGGATGATCAATTAGGTCATTTTCGTCCTCCCTAGGCATATTCTTGTCCAACTAGGGTTTCTAACCAATCTTGTGCTTCCAATAGATGTGTTTGTGTCATTGGATGATCAATTAGGTCATTTTCGTCCTCCCTAGGCTTATTCTTGTCCAATTAGGGTTTTTAACCAATCTTGTGCATCCAATAGGTGTGTTTGTGTCATTGGATGATCAATTAGGTCATTTTCGTCCTCCCTAGGCTTATTCTTGTCCAATTAGGGTTTTTAACCAATCTTGTGCATCCAATAGGTGTGTTTGTGTCATTGGATGATCAATTAGGTCATTTTCGTCCTCCCTAGGCTTATTTTTGACCAATTAGGGTTTTTAACCAATCTCGTGCATCCAATAGGTATGTTTGTGTCATTGGATGATCAATTAGGTCATTTTCGTCCTCCCTACGCTTATTCTTGCCCAATTAGGGTTTTTAACCAATCTTGTGTATCCAATAAGTTCATTTGTGTCATTGGATTAACATTTAGGTCATTTTCGTCCTCCCTAGGCATATTCTTGTCCAATTAGGGTTTTTAACCATTCTTGTGCTTCCAATAGGTGTGGTTGTGTCATTGGATGATCAATTAGGTCATTTTCGTCCTCCCTAGGCTTATTCTTGTCCAATTAGGGTTTTTAACCAATCTTGTGCATCCAACAAGTTTGTTTATGTCATTGAATTAATATTTAGGTCATTTTCGTCCTCCTTAGGCATATTCTTGTCCAATTAGAGTTTTTAACCAATCTTGTGCATGCAATAGGTGTGTTTGTGTCATTGGATGATCAATTAGGTCATTTTCGTCCTCCCTAGGCATATTCTTGTCCAATTAGGGTTTTTAACCAATCTTGTGCATCCAATAGGTGTGTTTGTGGCAATGGATGATCAATTAGGTCATTTTCGTACTCCCCAGGCTTATTCTTGTCCAAGTAGGGTTTTTAACCAATCTTGTGCATCCAATAGGTGTGTTTGTGTCATTGGATGATTAATTAGGTCATTTTCGTCCTCCCTAGGCTTATTCTTGCCCAATTAGGGTTTTTAACCAATCTTGTGCATCCAATAAGTTCATTTGTGTCATTGGATTTTACATTTAGGTCATTTTCATCCTCCCTAGGCTTATTCTTGTCCAATTAGGGTTTTTAACCATTCTTGTGCTTCCAATAGGTGTGTTTGTGTCATTGGATGATCAATTAGGTCATTTTCGTCCTCCCTAGGCTTATTCTTGTCCAATTAGGGTTTTTAACCAATCTTGTGCATCTAACAAGTTTGTTTATGTCATTGAATTAATATTTAGTTCATTTTCGTTCTCCCTAGGCATATTCTTGTCCAATTAGGGTTTTTAACCAATCTTGTGCATGCAATAAGTGTGTTTGTGTCATTGGATGATCAATTAGGTCATTTTCGTCCTCACTAGGGATATTCTTGTCCAATTATGATTTTTAACCAATCTTGTGCATCCAATAGGTGTGTTTGCTGCAATGGATGATCAATTAGGTCTTTTTCGTCCTCCCTAGGCTTATTCTTGTCCAATTTGGGTTTTTAACCAATCTTGTGCATCCAATAGGTGTGTTTGTGTCATTGGATGATTAATTAGGTCATTTTCGTCCTCCCTAGGCTTATTCTTGCCCAATTAGGGTTTTTAACCAATCTTGTGCATCCAATAAGTTCATTGGTGTCATTGGATTAACATTTAGGTCATTTTCGTCCTCCCTAGGCATATTCTTGTCCAATTAGGGTTTTTAACCAATCTGGTGCTTCCAATAGGTGTGTTTGCTGCAATGGATGATCACTTAGGTCATTTTCGTCCTCACTAGGCTTATTCTTGTCCAATTAGGGTTTTTAACCAATCTTGTGCATCCAATAGGTGTGTTTGTGTGATTGGATGATCAATTAGGTCATTTTCGTCCTCCCTAGGCTTATTCTTGTCCAATTAGGGTTTTTAACAAATCTTGTGCATGCAATAAGTGTGTTTGTGTCATTGGATGATCAATTAGGTCATTTTCGTCCTCACTAGGGATATTCTTGTCCAATTATGATTTTTAACCAATCTTGTGCATCCAATAGGTGTGTTTGCTGCAATGGATGATCACTTAGGTCATTTTCGTCCTCACTAGGCTTATTCTTGTCCAATTAGGGTTTTTAACCAATCTTGTGCATCCAATAGGTGTGTTTGTGTCATTGGATGATCAATTAGGTCATTTTCGTCCTCCCTAGGCTTATTCTTGTCCAATTAGGGTTTTTAACAAATCTTGTGCATCCCATAAGTTCATTTGTGTCATTGGATGATCAATTAGGTCATTTTCATCCTCCCTAGGCATATTCTTCTCCAACTAGGGGTTTAAACCAATCTTGTGCATCCAACAGGTGTGTTTATGTCATTGGATGATCAATTACGTCATTTTCGTCCTCCCTAGGCTTATTCTTGCCCAATTAGGGTTTTTAACCAATCTTGTGTATCCAATAAGTTCATTTGTGTCATTGGATTAACATTTAGGTCATTTTCGTCCTCCCTAGGCATATTCTTGTCCAATTAGGGTTTTTAACCATTCTTGTGCTTCCAATAGGTGTGTTTGTGTCATTGGATGATCAATTAGGTCATTTTCGTCCTCCCTAGGCTTATTCTTGTCCAATTAGGGTTTTTAACCAATCTTGTGCATCCAACAAGTTTGTTTATGTCATTGAATTAATATTTAGGTCATTTTCGCCCTCCCTAGGCATATTCTTGTCCAATTAGGGTTTTAAACCAATCTTGTGCATGCAATAGGTGTGTTTGTGTCATTGGATGATCAATTAGGTCATTTTCGTCCTCCCTAGGCATATTCTTGTCCAATTAGGGTTTTTAACCAATCTTGTGCATCCAATAGGTGTGTTTGTGTCATTGGATGATCAATTAGGTCATTTTCGTCCTTCCTAGGCTTATTCTTGCCCAATTAGGGTTTTTAACCAATCTTGTGCATCCAATAAGTTCATTTGTGTCATTGGATTAACATTTAGGTCATTTTCGTCCTCCCTAGGCATATTCTTGTCCAATTAGGGTTTTTAACCAATCTTGTGCTACCAATAGGTGTGTTTGTGTCATTGGATGATCACTTAGGTCATTTTCGTCCTCACTAGGCTTATTCTTGTCCAATTAGGGTTTTTAACCAATCTTGTGCATCCAATAGGTGTGTTTGTGTCATTGGATGATCAATTAGGTCATTTTCGTCCTCCCTAGGCTTATTCTTGTCCAATTAGGGTTTTTAACAAATCTTGTGCATCCAATAAGTTCATTTGTGTCATTGGATGATCAATTATGTCATTTTCATCCTCCCTAGGCATATTCTTGTCTAACTAGGGTTTTAAACCAATCTTGTGCATCCAATAGGTGTGTTTGTGTCATTGGATGATCAATTAGGACATTTTCGTCCTCCCTAGGCTTATTCTTGTCCAATTAGGGTTTTTAACCAATCTTGTGCATCCAATAGGTGTGTTTGTGTCATTGGATGATCAATTAGGTCATTTTCGTCCTCCCTAGGCTTATTCTTGTCCAATTAGGGTTTTTAACCAATCTTGTGCATGCAATAGGTGTGTTTGTGTCATTGGATGATCAATTAGGTTATTTTCGTCCTCCCTAGGCTTATTCTTGTCCAATTAGGGTTTTTAACCAATCTTGTGCATCCAATAGGTGTGTTTGTGTCATTGGATGATCAATTAGGTCATTTTCGTCCTCCCTAGGCTTATTCTTGTCCAATTACGGTTTTTAACCAATCTTGTGCATCCAATAGGTGTGTTTGTGTCATTGGATGATCAATTTGGACATTTTCGTCCTCCCTAGACATATTCTTGTCCAATTAGGGTTTTTAACCAATCTTGTGCATCCAATAGGTGTGTTTGTGTCATTGGATGATCAATTAGGTCATTTACGTCCTCCCTAGGCATATTCTTGTCCAATTAGGGTTTTTAACCAATTTTGTGCATCTAATAGGTGTGTTTGTGTCATTGGATGATCAATTAGGTCATTTTCGTCCTCCCTAGGCTTATTCTTGTCCAATTAGGGTTTTTAACCAATCTTGTGCATCCAATAGGTGTGTTTGTGTCATTGAATTAATATTTAGGTCATTTTCGTCCTCCCTAGGCATATTCTTGTCCAATTAGGGTTTTTAACCAATCTTATGCATCCAATAGGTGTGTTTGTGTCATTGGATGATCAATTAGGTCATTTTCATCCTCCCTAGGCATATTCTTGTCCAATTAGGGTTTTTAACCAATCTTGTGCATCCAATAGGTGTGTTTGTGGCAATGGATGATCAATTAGGTCATTTTCGTCCTCCCTAGGCTTATTCTTGTCCAATTAGGGTTTTTAACCAATCTTGTGTATCCAATAGGTGTGTTTGTGTCATTGGATGATCAATTAGGTCATTTTCGTCCTCCTTAGGCTTATTCTTGTCCAATTAGGGTTTTTAACCAATCTTGTGCATCCAATAACTTTGTTTGCGTCATTGAATTAATATTTAGGTCATTTTCGTCCTCCCTAGGCATATTCTTGTCCAATTAGGGTTTTTAACCAATCTTGTGCATCCAATAGGTGTGTTTGTGTCATTGGATGATCAATTAGGTCATTTTCATCCTCCCTAGGCATATTCTTGTCCAATTAGGGTTTTTAACCAATCTTGTGCATCCAATAGGTGTGTTTGTGGCAATGGATGATCATTTTGGTCATTTTCGTCCTCCCTAGGCTTATTCTTGTCCAATTAGGGTTTTTAACCAATCTTGTGCATCCAATAGGTGTGTTTGTGTCATTGGATGATCAATTAGGTCATTTTCGTCCTCCCTAGGCTTATTCTTGTCCAATTAGGGTTTTTAACCAATCTTGTGCATCCAATAGGTGTGTTTGTGTCATTGGATGATCAATTAGGTCATTTTCGTCCTCCCTAGGCTTATTCTTGTCCAATTAGGGGTTTTAACCAATCTTGTGCATCCAATAAGTTCATTTGTGTCATTGGATGATCAATTAGGTCATTTTCGTTCTCCCTAGGCATATTCTTGTCCAACTAGGGTTTTTAACCAATCTTGTGCATCCAATAGGTGTGTTTGTGTCTTTGGATGATCAATTAGGTCATTTTCGTCCTCCCTAGGCTTATTCTTGTCCAATTAGGGTTTTTAACCAATCTTGTGCATCCAATAGGTGTGTTTGTGTCATTGGATGATCAATTAGGTCATTTTCGTCCTCCCTAGGCTTATTCTTGTCCAATTATGGTTTTTAACCAATCTTGTGCATCCAATAGGTGTGTTTGTGTCATTGGATGATTAATTAGGTCATTTTCGTCCTCCCTAGGCTTATTCTTGTCCAATTAGGGTTTTTAACCAATCTTGTGCCTCCAATAAGTTCATTTGTGTCATTGGATGAACAATTAGGTCATTTTCGTCCTCCCTAGGCTTATTCTTGTCCAATTAGAGTTTTTAATCATTCTTGTGCAACCAATAGGTGTGTTTGTGTCATTGGATGATCAATTAGGTCATTTTCATCCTCATTAGGCTTATTCTTGTCCAATTAGGGGTTTTAACCAATCTTCTGCATCCAATAAGTTCATTTGTGTCATTGGATGATCAATTAGGTCATTTTCGTCCTCCCTAGGCATATTCTTGTCCAACTAGGGTTTTAAACCAATCTTGTGCATCCAATAGGCGTGTTTGTGTCTTTGGATTATCAATTAGGTCATTTTCGTCCTCCCTAGGCTTATTCTTGTCCAATTAGGGTTTTTAACCAATCTTGTGCATCCAATAGGTGTGTTTGTGTCATTGGATGATCAATTAGGTCATTTTCGTCCTCCCTAAGCTTATTCTTGTCCAATTAGGGTTTTTAACCAATCTTGTGCATCCAATAAGTTGAGTTGTGTCATTGGATTAACATTTAGGTCATTTTCATTCTGCCTAGGCTTATTCTTGTCCAATTAGGGTTTTTAACCAATCTTGTGCATCCAATAGGTGTATTTGTGTCATTGGATGACCAATTAGGTCATTTTCGTCCTCCCTAGGCTTATTCTTGTCCAATTAGGGTTGTTAACCAATCTTGTGATCCCATAAATGTGTTTGTGTCATTGGATGATCAATTAGGTCATTTTCGTCCTCCCTAGGCTTATTCTTGTCCAATTAGGGTTTTTAACCAATCTTGTGCATCCAATAAGTTCATTTGTGTCATTGGATTAACATTTAGGTCATTTTCGTCCTACCTAGGCATATTATTGTCCAATTAGGGTTATTAACCAATCTTGTGTATCCAATAGGTGTGTTTGTGTCATTGGATGATCAATTAGGTTATTTTCGTCCTCCCTAGGCATATTCTTGTCCAATTAGGGTTTTTAACCAATCTTGTGCATCCAATAGGTGTGTTTGTGTCATTGGATGATCAATTATGTCATTTTCAACCTCCTTAGGCTTATTCCCGTCCAATTAGGGTTTTTAACCAATCTTGTGCATCCAATAGGTGTGTTTGTGGCAATGGATGATCAATTAGGTCATTTTCGTCCTCCCTAGGCTTATTCTTGTCCAATTAGGGTTTTTAACCAATCTTGTGCATCCAATAGGTGTGTTTGTGTCATTGGATGATCAATTAGGTCATTTTCGTCCTCCCTAG
This sequence comes from Cicer pinnatifidum, assembly GCA_037974775.1. Classification (NCBI taxonomy): domain Eukaryota; kingdom Viridiplantae; phylum Streptophyta; class Magnoliopsida; order Fabales; family Fabaceae; genus Cicer; species Cicer pinnatifidum. The sequence continues at coordinate 105,095 of JBBPBR010001645.1, forward strand.
GCTTATTCTTGTCCAATTAGGGTTTTTAACCAATCTTGTGCATCCAATAGGTGTGTTTGTGTCATTGGATGATCAATTAGGTTATTTTCGTCCTCCCTAGGCTTATTCTTGTCCAATTAGGGTTTTTAACCAATCTTGTGCATCTAATAAGTTGAGTTTTGCAATTGGAATAACATTTAGGTCATTTTCGTCCTCCCTAGGCATATTCTTGTCCAATTAGGGTTTTTAACCAATCTTGTGTATCCAATAGGTGTGTTTGTGTCATTGGATGATCAATTAGGTCATTTTCGTCCTCCCTAGGCTTATTCTTGTCCAATTAGGGTTTTTAACCAATCTTGTGCATCCAATAGGTGTGTTTGTGTCATTGGATGATCAATTAGGTCATTTTCGTCCTCCCTAGGCTTATTCTTGTCCAATTAGGGTTTTAAACCAATCTTGTGTATCCAATAACTTTGTTTGTGTCATTGAATTAATATTTAGGTCATTTTCGTCCTCCCTAGGCATATTCTTGTCCAATTAGGGTTTTTAACCAATCTTGTGCATCCAATAGGTGTGTTTGTGTCATTGGATGATCAATTAGGTCATTTTCGTCCTCCCTAGGCTTATTCTTGTCCAATTAGGGTTTTTAACCAATCTTGTGCATCCAATAAGTTTATTTGTGTCATTGGATTAACATTTAGGTCATTTTCGTCCTCCCTAGGCATATTCTTGTCCAATTAGGGTTTTTAATTAATCTTGTGCTTCCAATAGGTGTATTTGTGTCATTGGATGATCAATTAGGTCATTTTCGTCCTCCCTAGACATATCCTTGTCCAATTAGGGTTTTTAACGAATCTTGTGCATCCAATAGGTGTGTTTGTGTCATTGGATGATCAATTAGGTCATTTTCGTCCTCCCTAGGCTTATTCTTGTCCAATTAGGGTTTTTAACCAATTTTGTGCATCCAGTAGGTGTGTTTGTGTCATTGGATGATCAATTAGGTCATTTTCCTCCTCCCTAGGCTTATTCTTGTCCAATTAGGGTTTTTAACCAATCTTGTGCGTCCAATAAGTTTGTTTGTGTCATTGAATTAATATTTAGGTCATTTTCGTCCTCCCTAGGCTTATTCTTGTCCAATTAGGGGTTTTAACCAATCTTGTGCATCCAATAGGTGTGTTTGTGTCATTGGATGATCAATTAGGTCATTTTCGTCGTCCCTAGGCTTATTCTTGTCCAATTAGGGTTTTTAACCAATGTTGTGCATCCAATAAGTTTGTTTGTGTCATTGAATTAATATTTAGGTCATTTTCGTCCTCCTTAGGCATATTCTTGTCCAATTAGGGTTTTTAACCAATCTTGTGCATCCAATAGGTGTGTTTGTGTCATTGGATGATCAATTAGGTCATTTTCGTCCTCCCTAGGCATATTCTTGTCCAATTAGGGTTTTTAACCAATCTTGTGCATCCAATAGGTGTGTTTGTGTCATTGGATGATCAATTAGGTCATTTTCGTCCTCCCTAGGCTTATTCTTGCCCAATTTGGGTTTTTAACCAATCTTGTGCATCCAATAAGTTGAGTTGTGTCATTGGATTAGCATTTAGGTCATTTTCGTCCTCCCTAGGCTTATTCTTGTCCAATTAGGGTTTTTAACCAATCTTGTGCATCCAATAGGTGTGTTTGTGTCATTGGATGATCAATTAGGTCATTTTTGTCCTCCCTAGGCTTATTCTTGTCCAATCAGGGTTTTTAACCAATCTTGTGCATCCAATAGGTGTGTTTGTGTCATTGGATGATCAATTAGGTCATTTTCGTCCTCCCTAGGCTTATTCTTGTCCAATTAGGGTTTTTAACCAATCTTGTGCATCCAATAGGTGTGTTTGTGTCATTGGATGATCAATTAGGTCATTTTCGTCCTCCCTAGGCTTATTCATGTCCAATTAGGTTTTTTAACCAATCTTGTGCATCCAATAAGTTGAGTTGTGTCATTGGATTAACATTTAGGTCATTTTCATTCTCCCTAGGCTTATTCTTGTCGTATTAGGTTTTTAACCAATCTTGTGCATCCAATAGGTGTGTTTGTGTCATTGGATGATCAATTAGGTCATTTTCGTCCTCCCTAGGCTTATTCTTGTCCAATTAGGGTTTTTAACCAATCTTGTGCATCCAATAGGTGTGTTTGTGTCATTGGATGTTCAATTAGGTCATTTTCGTCCTCCCTAGGCTTATTCTTGTACAATTAGGGTTTTTAACCAATCTTGTGCATCCAATAAGTTGAGTTGTGTCATTGGATTAACATTTAGGTCATTTTCGTTCTCCCTAGGCTTATTCTTGTCCAATTAGGGTTTTTAACCAATCTTGTGCATCCAATAAGTTCATTTGTGTTATTGGATTAACATTTAGGTCATATTCGTCCTCCCTAGGCATATTCTTGTGCAATTAGGGTTTTTAACCAATCTTGTGCATCCAATAGGTGTGTTTGTGTCATTGGATGATCAATTAGGTCATTTTCGTCCTCCCTAGGCTTATTCTTGTCCAATTAGGGTTTTTAACCAATCTTGTGCATCCAATAGGTGTGTTTGTGTCATTGGATGATCAATTAGGTCATTTTCGTCCTCCCTAGGCTTATTCTTGCCCAATTAGGGTTTTTAACCAATCTTGTGCATCCAATAGGTGTGTTTGTGTCATTGGATGATCAATTAGGTCATTTTCGTCCTCCCTAGGCATATTCTTGTACAACTAGGGTTTTTAACCAATCTTGTGCATCCAATAAGTTCATTTGTGTCATTGGATGATCAATTAGGTCATTTTCGTCCTCCCTAGGCATATTTTTGTCCAACTAGGGTTTTTAACCAATGATGTGCATCCAATAGGTGTGTTTGTGTCATTGGATGATCAATTAGGTCATTTTCGTCCTCCCTAGGCTTATTCTTGTCCAATTAGGGTTTTTAACCAATCTTGTGCATCCAATAGGTGTGTTTGTGTCATTGGATGATCAATTAGGTCATTTTCGTCCTCCCTAGGCTTATTCTTGTCCAATTAGGGTTTTTAACCAATCTTGTGCATCCAAAAGGTGTGTTTGTGTCATTGGATGATCAATTAGGTCATTATCGTCCTCCCTAGACTTATTCTTGTCCAATTAGGGTTTTTAACCAATCTTGTGCATCCAATAGGTGTGTTTGTGTCATTGGATGATCAATTAGGTCATTTTCGTCCTCCCTAGGCTTATTCTTGTCCAATTAGGGTTTTTAACCAATCTTGTGTATCCAATAGGGGTGTTTGTGTCATTGGATGATCAATTAGGTCATTTTCGTCCTCCCTAGGCTTATTCTTGTCCAATTAGGGTTTTTAACCAATCTTGTGCATCCAATAGGTGTGTTTGTGTCATTGGATGATCAATTAGGTCATTTTCGTCCTCCCTAGGCTTATTCTTGTCCAATTAGGGTTTTTAACCAATCTTGTGCATCCAATAGGTGTGTTTGTGTCATTGGATGATCAATTAGTTCATTTTTGTCCTCCCTAGGCTTATTCTTGTCCAATTAGGGTTTCTAACCAATCTTGTGCATCCAATAGGTGTGTTTGTGTCATTGGATGATCAATTAGGTCATTTTCGTCCTCCCTAGGCTTATTCTTGTCCAATTAGGGTTTTTAACCAATCTTGTGCATCCAATAGGTGTGTTTGTGTCATTGGATGATCAATTAGGTCATTTTCGTCCTCCCTAGGCATATTCTTGTCCAAATTCGGGTTTTTAACCAATCTTGTGCATCCAATAGGTGTGTTTGGTTCATTGGATGATCAATTAGGTCATTTTCATCCTCCCTAGGCATATTCTTGTCCAATTAGGGTTTTTAACCAATCTTGTGCATCCAATAGGTGTGTTTGTGTCATTGGATGATCAATTAGGTCATTTTCGTCCTCCCTAGGCTTATTCTTGTCCAATTAGGGTTTTTAACCAATCTTGTGCATCCAATAGGTGTGTTTGTGTCATTGGATGATCAATTAGGTCATTTTCTTCCTCCCTAGGCTTATTCTTGTCCAATTAGGGTTTTTAACCAATCTTGTGCATCCAATAACTTTGTTTATGTCATTGGATGATCAATTAGGTCATTTTCGTCCTCCCTAGGCTTATTCTGGTCCAATTAGGGTTTTTAACCAATCTTGTGCATCCAAAAAGTTTCTTTATGTCATTGAATTAATATTTAGGTCATTTTCGTCCTCCCTTGGCATATTCTTGTCCAATTAGGGTTTTTAACCAATCTTGTGCATCCAATAGGTGTGTTTGTGTCATTGGATGATCAATTAGGTCATTTTCGTCCTCCCTAGGCTTATTCTTGTCCAATTAGGGTTTTTAACCAATCTTGTGCATCCAATAGGTGTGTTTGTGTCATTGGATGATCAATTAGGTCATTTTCGTCCTCCCTAGGCTTATTCTTGTCCAATTAGGGTTTTTAACCAATCTTGTGCATCCAATAGGTGTGTTTGTGTCATTGGATGATCAATTAGGTCATTTTCGTCCTTTCTATGCTTATTTTTGTCCAATTAGGGTTTTTAAGCAATCTTGTGCATCCAATAAGTTCATTTGTGTCATTGGATGATCAATTAGGTCATTTTCGTCCTCCCTAGGCATATTCTTGTCCAACTAGGGTTTCTAACCAATCTTGTGCTTCCAATAGATGTGTTTGTGTCATTGGATGATCAATTAGGTCATTTTCGTCCTCCCTAGGCTTATTCTTGTCCAATTAGGGTTTTTAACCAATCTTGTGCATCCAATAGGTGTGTTTGTGTCATTGGATGATCAATTAGGTCATTTTCGTCCTCCCTAGGCTTATTCTTGTCCAATTAGGGTTTTTAACCAATCTTGTGCATCCAATAGGTGTGTTTGTGTCATTGGATGATCAATTAGGTCATTTTCGTCCTCCCTAGGCTTATTCTTGTCCAATTAGGGTTTTTAACCAATCTTGTGCATCCAATAAGTTCATTTGTGTCATTGGATGATCAATTAGGTCATTTTCGTCCTTCCTAGGCATATTCTTGATCAACTAGGGTTTTAAACCAATCTTGTGCATCCAATAGGTGTGTTTGTGTCATTGGATGATCAATTAGGTCATTTTCGTCCTCCCTAGGCTTATTCTTGTCCAATTAGGGTTTTTAACCAATCTTGTGCATCCAATAGGTGTGTTTGTGTCATTGGATGATCAATTAGGTCATTTTCGTCCTCCCTAGGCTTATTCTTGTCCAATTAGGGTTTTTAACCAATCTTGTGCATCCAATAGGTGTGTTTGTGTCATTGGATGATCAATTAGGTCATTTTCGTCCTCCCTAGGCTTATTCTTGTCCAATTAGGGTTTTTAACCAATCTTGTGCATCCAATAGGTGTGTTTGTGTCATTGGATGATCAATTAGGTCATTTATCGTCCTCCCTAGGCTTATTCTTGTCCAATTAGGGTTTTTAACCAATCTTGTGCATCCAATAGGTTGAGTTGTGTCATTGGATTAACATTTAGGTCATTTTCGTCCTCCCTAGGCATATTCTTGTCCAATTAGGGTTTTTAACCAATCTTGTGCATCCAATAGGTGTGTTTGTGTCATTGGATGATCAATTAGGTCATTTTCGTCCTCCCTAGGCTTATTCTTGTCCAATTAGGGTTTTTAACCAATCTTGTGCATCCAATAGGTGTGTTTGTGTCATTGGATGATCAATTAGGTCATTTTCGTCCTCCCTAGGCTTATTCTTGTCCAATTAGGGTTTTTAACCATTCTTGTGCATCCAATAGGTGTGTTTGTGTCATTGGATGATCAATTAGGTCATTGTTGTCCTCCCTAGGCTTATTCTTGTCCAATTAGGGTTTTTAACCAATCTTGTGCATCCAATAGGTGTGTTTGTGTCATTGGATGATCAATTAGGTCATTTTCGTCCTCCCTAGGCTTATTCTTGTCCAATTAGGGTTTTTAACCAATCTTGTGCATCCAATAATTTCATTTGTGTCATTAGATTAACATTTAGGTAATATCCGTCCTCCCTTGGCATATTCTTGTCCAATTAGGGTTTTTAACCAATCTTGTGCATCCAATAGGTGTGTTTGTGTCATTGGATGATCAATTAGGTCATTTTCGTCCTCCCTAGGCTTATTCTTGTCCAATTAGGGGTTTTGACCAATCTTGTGCATCCAATAGGTGTGTTTGTGTCATTGGATGATCAATTAGGTCATTTTCGTCCTCCCTAGGCTTATTCTTGTCCAATTAGGGTTTTTAACCTATCTTGTGCATCCAATAGGTGTGTTTGTGTCATTGGATGATCAATTAGGTCATTTTCGTCCTCCCTAGGCTTATTCTTGTCCAATTAGGGTTTTTAACCAATCTTGTGCATCCAATAACTTTGATTGTGTCATTGAATTAATATTTAGGTCATTTTCGTCCTCCCTAGGCATATTCTTGTCCAATTAGGGTTTTTAACCAATCTTGTGCATTCAATAGGTGTGTTTGTGTCATTGGATGTTCAATTAGGTCATTTTCGTCCTCCCTAGGCTTACTCTTGCCCAATTAGGGTTTTTAACCAATCTTGTGCATCCAATAAGTTCATTTGTGTCATTGGATTAACATTTAGGTCATTTACGTCCTCCATAGGCATATTCTTGTCCAATTAGGGTTTTTAACCATTCTTGTGCTTCCAATAGGTGTGTTTGTGTCATTGGATGATCAATTAGGTCATTTTCGTCCTCACTAGGCTTATTCTTGTCCAATTAGGGTTTTTAACGAATCTTTTGCATCCAATACATTCATTTGTGTCATTGGATTAACATTTAGGTCATTTTCGTCCTTCCTAGGCATATTCTTATCCAATTAGGGTTTTTAACCAATCTTGTGCTTCCAATAGGTGTGTTTGTGTCATTTGATGATCAATTAGGTCATTTTCGTCCTCCCTAGGCTTATTCTTGTCCAATTAGGGTTTTTAACCAATCTTGTGCTTCCAATAGGTGTGTTTGTGTCATTGGATGATCACTTAGGTCATTTTCGTCCTCACTAGGCTTATTCTTGTCCAATTAGGGTTTTTAACCAATCTTGTGCATCCAATAGGTGTGTTTGTGTCATTGGATGATCAATTAGGTCATTTTCGTCCTCCCTAGGTTTATTCTTGTCCAATTAGGGTTTTTAACAAATCTTGTGCATCCAATAAGTTCATTTGTGTCATTGGATGATCAATTAGGTCATTTTCATCCTCCCTGGGCATATTCTTGTCCAACTAGGGTTTTAAACCAATCTTGTGCATCCAATAGGTGTGTTTGTGTCATTGGATGATCAATTAGGTCATTTTCGTCCTCCCTAGGCTTATTCTTGTCCAATTAGGGTTTTTAACCAATCTTGTGCGTCCAATAGGTGTGTTTGTGTCATTGGATGATCAATTAGGTCATTTTCGTCCTCCCTAGGCTTATTCTTGTCCAATTAGGGTTTTTAACCAATCTTGTGCATCCAATAACTTTGATTGTGTCATTGAATTAATATTTAGGTCAATTTTGTCCTCCCTTGGCATATTCTTGTCCAATTAGGGTTTTTAACCAATCTTGTGCATCAAATAGGTGTGTTTGTGTCATTGGATGATCAATTAGGTCATTTTCGTCCTCCCTAGGCATATTCTTGTCCAATTAGGGTTTTTAACCAATCTTGTGCATCCAATAGGTGTGTTTGTGGCAATGGATGATCAATTAGGTCATTTTCGTCCTCCCTAGGCTTATTCTTGTCCAATTAGGGTTGTTAACCAATGTTGTGCATCCAATAGATGTGTTTGTGTCATTGGATGATCAATTAGGTCATTTTCGTCCTCCCTAGGCTTATTCTTGTCCAATTAGGGTTTTTAACCAATCTTGTGTATCCAATAAGTTTGTTTGTTTCATTGAATTAATATTTAGGTCATTTTCGTCCTCCCTAGGCATATTCTTGTCCAATTAGGGTTTTTAACCAATCTTGTGCATCCAATAGGTGTGTTTGTGTCATTGGATGATCAATTAGGTCATTTTCGTCCTCCCTAGGCTTATTCTTGTCCAATTAGGGTTTTTAACCAATCTTGTGCATCCAATAGGTGTGTTTGTGTCATTGGAAGATCAATTAGGTCATTTTCGTCTTCCCTAGGCTTATTCTTGTCCAATTAGGGTTTTTAACCAATCTTGTGCATCCAATAAGTTCATTTGTGTCATTGGATGATCAATTAGGTCATTTTCGTCCTCCCTAGGCTTATTCTTGTCCAATTAGGGTTTTTAACCAATCTTGTGCATCCAATAGGTGTGTTTGTGTCATTGGATGATCAATTAGGTCATTTTCGTCCTCCCTAGGCTTATTCTTGTCCAATTAGGGTTTTTAACCAATCTTGTGCATCCAATAAGTTTGTTTATGTCATTGAATTAATATTTAGGTCATTTTCGTCCTCCGTAGGCATATTCTTGTCCAATTAGGGTGTTTAACCAATCTTGTGCATCCAATAGGTGTGTTTGTGTCATTGGATGATCAATTAGGTCATTTTCGTCCTCCCTAGGCATATTCTTGTCCAATTAGGGTTTTTAACGAATCTTGTACATCCAATAAGTTTGTTTGTGTCATTGAATTAATATTTAGGTCATTTTCGTCCTCCCTAGGCATCATCTTGTCCAATTAGGGTTTTTAACCAATCTTTTGCATCCAATAGGTGTGTTTGTGTCATTGGATGATCAATTAGGTCATTTTCGTCCTCCCTAGGCTTATTCTTGTCCAATTAGGGTTTTTAACCAATCTTGTGCATCCAATAAGTTTGTGTGTTTCATTGAATTAATATTTAGGTCATTTTCGTCCTCCCTAGGCATATTCTTGTCCAATTAGGGTTTTTAACCAATCTTGTGCATCCAATAGGTGTGTTTGTGTCATTGGATGATCAATTAGGTCATTTTCGTCCTCCCTAGGCTTATTCTTGTCCAATTAGGGTTTTTAACCAATCTTGTGCATCCAATAGGTGTGTTTGTGTCATTGGATGATCAATTAGGTCATTTTCGTCCTCCCTAGGCTTATTATTGGCCAATTAGGGTTTTTAACCAATCTTGTGCATGCAATAAGTTCATTTGTGTCATTGGATGATCAATTAGGTCCTTTTCGTCCTCCTTAGGCATATTCTTGTCCATCTAGGGTTTTAAACCAATCTTGTGCATCCAATAGGTGTGTTTGTGTCATTGGATGATCAATTAGGTTATTTTCGTCCTCCCTAGGCTTATTCTTGTCCAATTAGGGTTTTTAACCAATCTTGTGCATCCAATAGGTGTGTTTGTGTCATTTGATGACCAATTAGGTCATTTTCGTCCTCCCTAGGCATATTCTTGTCCAATTAGGGTTTTTAACCAATCTTGTGCATCCAATAGGTGTGTTTGTGTCATTGGATGATCAATTAGGTCATTTTCGTCCTCCCTAGGCTTATTCTTGTCCAATTAGGGTTTTTAACAAATCTTGTGCATCCAATAAGTTCCTTTGTGTCATTGGATGATCAATTAGGTCATTTTCGTCCTCCCTAGGCTTATTCTTGTCCAATTAGGGTTTTTAACCAATCTTGTGCATCCAATAGGTGTGTTTGTGTCATTGGATGATCAATTAGGTCATTTTCGTCCTCCCTAGGCTTATTCTTGTCCAATTAGGGTTTTTAACCAATCTTGTGCATCCAATAGGTGTGTTTGTATCATTGGGTGATCAATTAGGTCATTTTTGTCCTCCCTAGGCTTATTCTTGTCCAATTAGGGTTTTTAACCAATCTTGTGCATCCAATAGGTGTGTTTGTGTCATTGGATGATCAATTAGGTCATTTTCGTCCTCCCTAGGCTTATTCTTGTCCAATTACGGTTTTTAACCAATCTTGTGCATCCAATAGGTGTGTTTGTGTCATTGGATGATCAATTAGGTCATTTTCGTCCTCCCTAGGCTTATTCTTGTCCAATTAGGGTTTTTAACCAATCTTGTGCATCCAATAGGTGTGTTTGTGTCATTGGATGATCAATTAGGTCAAATTAGGGTTTTTAAAAAATCTTGTGCATCCAATAAGTTCATTTGTGTCATTGGATGATCAATTAGGTCATTTTCGTCCTCCCTAGGCATATTCTTGTCCAACTAGGGTTTTTAACCAATCTTGTGCATCCAATAGGTGTGTTTGTGTCATTGGATGATCAATTAGGTCATTTTCGTCCTCCCTAGGCTTATTCTTGTCCAATTAGGGTTTTTAACCAATCTTGTGCATCCAATAGGTGTGTTTGTGTCATTGGATGATCAATTAGGTCATTTTCGTCCTCCCAAGGCTTATTCTTGTCCAATTAGAGTTTTTAACCAATCTTGTGCATCCAATAGGTGTGTTTGTGTCATTGGATGATCAATTAGGTCATTTTCGTCCTCCCTAGGCTTATTCTTGTCCAATTAGGGTTTTTAACCAATCTTGTGCATCCAATAGGTGTGTTTGTGTCATTGGATGATCAATTAGATCATTTTCGTCCTCCCTAGACTTATTCTTGTCAAATTAGGGTTTTTAACCAATCTTGTGCATCCAATAACTTTTCTTGTGTCATTGAATTAATATTTAGGTCATTTTCATCCTCCCTAGGCATATTCTTGTCCAATTAGGGTTTTTAACCAATCTTGTGCATCCAATAGGTGTGTTTGTGTCATTGGATGATCAATTAGGTCATTTTCGTCCTCCCTAGGCTTATTCTTGTCCAATTAGGGTTGTTATCCAATCTTGTGCATCCAATAGGTGTGTTTGTGTCATTGGATGATCAATTAGGTCATTTTCGTCCTCCCTAGGCTTATTCTTGTCCAATTAGGGTTTTTAACCAATCTTGTGCATCCAATAGGTGTGTTTGTGTCATTGGATGATCAATTAGGTCATTTTCGTCCTCCCTAGGCTTATTCTTGTCCAATTAGGGTTTTTAACCAATCTTGTGCATCCAATAGGTGTGTTTGTGTCATTGGATGATCAATTAGGTCATTTTCGTCCTCCCTAGGCTTATTCTTGTCCAATTAGGGTTTTTAACCAATCTTGTGCATCCAATAGGTGTGTTTGTGTCATTGGATGATCAATTAGGTCATTTTCGTCCTTTCTATGCTTATTTTTGTCCAATTAGGGTTTTTAAGCAATCTTGTGCATCCAATAAGTTCATTTGTGTCATTGGATGATCAATTAGGTCATTTTCGTCCTCCCTAGGCATATTCTTGTCCAACTAGGGTTTCTAACCAATCTTGTGCTTCCAATAGATGTGTTTGTGTCATTGGATGATCAATTAGGTCATTTTCGTCCTCCCTAGGCTTATTCTTGTCCAATTAGGGTTTTTAACCAATCTTGTGCATCCAATAGGTGTGTTTGTGTCATTGGATGATCAATTAGGTCATTTTCGTCCTCCCTAGGCTTATTCTTGTCCAATTAGGGTTTTTAACCAATCTTGTGCATCCAATAGGTGTGTTTGTGTCATTGGATGATCAATTAGGTCATTTTCGTCCTCCCTAGGCTTATTCTTGTCCAATTAGGGTTTTTAACCAATCTTGTGCATCCAATAAGTTCATTTGTGTCATTGGATGATCAATTAGGTCATTTTCGTCCTTCCTAGGCATATTCTTGATCAACTAGGGTTTTAAACCAATCTTGTGCATCCAATAGGTGTGTTTGTGTCATTGGATGATCAATTAGGTCATTTTCGTCCTCCCTAGGCTTATTCTTGTCCAATTAGGGTTTTTAACCAATCTTGTGCATCCAATAGGTGTGTTTGTGTCATTGGATGATCAATTAGGTCATTTTCGTCCTCCCTAGGCTTATTCTTGTCCAATTAGGGTTTTTAACCAATCTTGTGCATCCAATAGGTGTGTTTGTGTCATTGGATGATCAATTAGGTCATTTTCGTCCTCCCTAGGCTTATTCTTGTCCAATTAGGGTTTTTAACCAATCTTGTGCATCCAATAGGTGTGTTTGTGTCATTGGACGATCAATTAGGTCATTTTCGTCCTGCCTAGGCTTATTCTTGTCCAATTAGGGTTTTTAACCAATCTTGTGCATCCAATAGGTGTGTTTGTGTCATTGGATGATCAATTAGGTCATTTTTGTCCTCCCTAGGCTTATTCTTGTCCAATTAGGGTTTTTAACCAATCTTGTGCATCCAATAGGAGTGTTTGTGTCATTGGATGATCAATTAGGTCATTTTCGTCCTCCCTAGGCTTATTCTTGTCCAATTAGGGTTTTTAACCAATCTCGTGCATCCAATAGGTGTGTTTGAGTCATTGGATGATCAATTAGGTCATTTTCGTCCTCCCTAAGCTTATTCTTGCCCAATTAGGGTTTTTATCCAATCTTGTGCATCCAATAAGTTCATTTGTGTAATTGGATTAACATTTAGGTCATTTTCGTCCTCCCTAGGCATATTCTTGTCCAATTAGGGTTTTTAACCATTCTTGTGCTTCCAATAGGTGTGTTTGTGTCATTGGATGATCAATTAGGTCATTTTCGTCCTCCCTAGGCTTATTCTTGTCCAATTAGGGTTTTTAACCATTCTTGTGCATCCAACAAGTTTGTTTATGTCATTGAATTAATATTTAGGTCATTTTCGTCCTCCCTAGGCATATTCTTGTCCAATTAGGGTTTTTAACCAACCTTGTGCATGCAATAGGTGTGTTTGTGTCATTGGATGATCAATTAGGTCATTTTCGTCCTCCCTAGGCATATTCTTGTCCAATTAGGGTTTTTAACCAATCTTGTGCATCCAATAGGTGTGTTTGTGGCAATGGATGATCAATTAGGTCATTTTCGTCCTCCCCAGGCTTATTCTTGTCCAAGTAGGGTTTTTAACCAATCTTGTGCATCCAATAGGTGTGTTTGTGTCATTGGATGATTAATTAGGTCATTTTCGTCCTCCCTAGGCTTATTCTTGCCCAATTAGGGTTTTTAACCAATCTTGTGCATCCAATAAGTTCATTTGTGTCATTGGATTTTACATTTAGGTCATTTTCGTCCTCCCTAGGCTTATTCTTGTCCAATTAGGGTTTTTAACCATTCTTGTGCTTCCAATAGGTGTGTTTGTGTCATTGGATGATCAATTAGGTCATTTTCGTCCTCCCTAGGCTTATTCTTGTCCAATTAGGGTTTTTAACCAATCTTGTGCGTCCAATAAGTTCATTTGTGTCATTGGATGATCAATTAGGTCATTTTCGTCCTCCCTATGTATATTCTTGTCCAACTAGGGTTTTTAACCAATCTTGTGCATCCAATAGGTGTGTTTGTGTCATTGGATGATCAATTAGGTCATTTTCGTCCTCCCTAGGCTTATTCTTGTCCAATTAGGGTTTTTAATCAATCTTGTGCATCCAATAAGTTCATTTGTGTCATTGGATTAACATTTAGGTCATTTTCGTCCTCCCTAGGCATATTCTTGTCCAATTAGGGTTTTTAACCAATCTTGTGCTTCCAATAGGTGTGTTTGTGTCATTGGACGATCAATTAGGTCATTTTCGTCCTCCCTACGCTTATTCTTGTCCAATTAGGGTTTTTAACCAATCTAGTGCATTCAATAAGTTTGTTTATGTCATTGAATTAATATTTAGGTCATTTTCGTCCTCCCTAGGCATATTCTGGTCCAATTAGGGTTTTTAACAAATCTTGTGCATACAATAGGTGTGTTTGTGTCATTGGATGATCAATTAGGTCATTTTCGTCCTCCCTAGGCTTATTCTTGTCCAATTAGGGTTTTTAATCAATCTTGTGCATCCAATAAGTTCATTTGTGTCATTGGATTAACATTTAGGTCATTTTCGTCCTCCCTAGGCATATTCTTGTCCAATTAGCGTTTTTAACCAATCTTGTGCATCCAATAAGTTCATTTGTGTCATTGGATGATCAATTAGGTCATTTTCGTCCTCCCTAGGTATATTCTTGTCCAACTAGGGTTTTTAACCAATCTTGTGCATCCAATAGATGTGTTTGTGTCATTGGATGATCAATTAGGTCTTTTTCGTCCTCCCAAGGCTTATTCTTGTCCAATTAGGGTTTTTAACCAATCTTGTGCATCCAATAAGTTCATTTGTGTCATTGGATGATCAATTAGGTCATTTTCGTCCTCCCTAGGTATATTCTTGTCCAACTAGGGTTTTTAACCAATCTTGTGCATCCAATAGATGTGTTTGTGTCTTTGGATGATCAATTAGGTCATTTTCGTCCTCCCTAGGCTTATTCTTGTCCAATTAGAGTTTTTAATCAATCTTGTGCATCCAATAAGTTCATTTGTGTCATTGGATTAACATTTAGGTCATGTTCGTCCTCCCTAGGCATATTCTTGTCCAATTAGGGTTTTTAACCAATCTTGTGCTTCCAATAGGTGTGTTTGTGTCATTGGATGATCAATTAGGTCATTTTCGTCCTCCCTAGGCTTATTCTTGTCCAATTAGGGTTTTTAACCAATCTTGTGCATCCAATAAGTTTGTTTATGTCAATGAATTAATATTTAGGTCATTTTCGTCCTCCCTAGGCATATTCGGGTCCAATTAGGGTTTTTAACCAATCTTGTGCATCCAATAGGTGTGTTTGTGTCATTGGATGATCAATTAGGTCATTTTCGTCCTCCCTAGGCTTATTCTTGTCCAATTAGGGTTTTTAATCAATCTTGTGCATCCAATAAGTTCATTTGTGTCATTGGATTAACATTTAGGTCATTTTCGTCCTCCCTAGGCATATTCTTGTCCAATTAGGGTTTTTAACCAATCTTGTGCTTCCAATAGGTGTGATTGTGTCATTGGATGATCAATTAGGTCATTTTCGTCCTCCCTAGGCTTATTCTTGTCCAATTAGGGTTTTTAATCAATCTTGTGCATCCAATAAGTTCATTTGTGTCATTGGATTAACATTTAGGTCATTTTCGTCCTCCCTAGGCATATTCTTGTCCAATTAGGGTTTTTAACCAATCTTGTGTATCCAATAGGTGTGTTTGTGTCATTGGTTGATCAATTAGGTCATTTTCGTCCTCCCTTGGCTTTTTCTTGTCCAATTAGGGTTTTTAACCAATCTTGTGCATCCAATAGGTGTGTTTGTGTCATTGGATGATCAATTAGGTCATTTTCGTCCTCCCTAGGCTTATTCTTGTCCAATTAGGGTTTTTAACCAATCTTGTGCATCCAATAGGTGTGTTTGTGTCATTGGATGATCAATTAGGTCATTTTCGTCCTCCCTAGGCTTATTCTTGTCCAATTAGGGTTTTTAACCAATCTTGTGCATCCAATAGGTGTGTTTGTGTCATTGGATGATCAATTTGCTCATTTTCGTCCTCCCTAGGCTTATTCTTGTCCAATTAGGGTTTTTAACCAATCTTGTGCATCCAATAAGTTTGTTTGTGTCATTGAATTAATATTTAGTTCATTTTCGTCCTCCCTAGGCATCATCTTGTCCAATTAGGGTTTTTAACCAATCTTGTGCATCCAATAGGTGTGTTTGTGTCATTGGATGATCAATTAGGTCATTTTCGTCCTCCCTAGGCTTATTCTTGTCCAATTAGGGTTTTTAACCAATCTTGTGCATCCAATAGGTGTGTTTGTGTCATTGGATGATAAATTAGGTCATTTTCGTCCTCCCTAGGCTTATTCTTGTCCAATTAGGGTTTTTAACCAATCTTGAGCATCCAATAGGTGTTTTTGTGTCATTGGATGATCAATTAGGTCATTTTCGTCCTCCCTAGGCTTATTCTTGTCCAATTAGGGTTTTTAACCAATCTTGTGCATCCAATAGGTGTGTTTGTGTCATTGGATGATCAATTAGGTCATTTTCGTCCTTCTAGGCTTATTCTTGTCCAATTAGGGTTTTTAACCAATCTTGTGCATCCAATAGGTGTGTTTGTGTCATTGGATGATCAATTAGGTCATTTTCGTCCTCCCTAGGCTTATTCTTGTCCAATTAGGGTTTTTAACCAATCTTGTGCATCCAATAGGTGTGTTTGTGTCATTGGATTAACATTTAGGTCATTTTCGTCCTCCGTAGGCTTATTCTTGTCCAATTAGGGTTTTGAACCAATCTTGTGCATCCAATAAGTTTGTTTGTGTCATTGAATTAATATTTAGGTCATTTTCGTCCTCCCTAGGCATATTCTTGTCCAATTAGGGTTTTTAACCAATCTTGTGCATCCAATAGGTGTGTTTGTGTCATTGGATGATCAATTAGGTCATTTTCGTCCTCCCTAGGTTTATTCTGGTCCAATTAGGGTTTTTAACCAATCTTGTGCATCCAATAGGTGTGTTTGTGTCATTGGATGATCAATTAGGTCATTTTCGTCCTCCCTAGGCTTATTCTTGTCCAATTAGGGTTTTTAACCAATCTTGTGCATCCAATAGGTGTGTTTGTGTCATTGGATGATCAATTAGGTCATTTTCGTCCTCCCTAGGCTTATTCTTGTCCAATTAGGGTTTTTAACCAATCTTGTGCATCCAATAGGTGTGTTTGTGTCATTGGATGATCAATTAGCTCATTTTCGTCCTCCCTAGGCTTATTCTTGTCCAATTAGTGTTTTTAACCAATCTTGTGCATCCAATAAGTTTGTTTGTGTCATTGAATTAATATTTAGTTCATTTTCGTCCTCCGTAGGCATCATCTTGTCCAATTAGGGTTTTTAACCAATCTTTTGCATCCAATAGGTGTGTTTGTGTCATTGGATGATCAATTAGGTCATTTTCGTCCTCCCTAGGCTTATTCTTGTCCAATTAGGGTTTTTAACCAATCTTGTGCATCCAATAGGTGTGTTTGTGTCATTGGATGATCAATTAGGTCATTTTCGTCCTCCCTAGGCTTATTCTTGTCCAATTAGGTTTTTAACCTATCTTGTGCATCCAATAGGTGTGTTTGTGTCATTGGATGATCAATTAGGTCATTTTCGTCCTCCCTAGGCTTATTCTTGTCCAATTAGGGTTTTTAACCAATCTTGTGCATCCAATAGGTGTGTTTGTGTCATTGGATGATCAATTAGGTCATTTTCGTCCTCCCTAGGCATATTCTTGTCCAATTAGGGTTTTTAACCAATCTTGTGCATCCAATAAGTTGAATTGTGTCATTGGATTAACATTTATGTCATTTTCGTCCTCCCTAGGCTTATTCTTGTCCAGTTAGGGTTTTTAACCAATCTTGTGCATCCAATAGGTGTGTTTGTGTCATTGGATGATCAATTAGGTCATTTTCGTCCTCCCTAGGCTTATTCTTGTCCAGTTAGGGTTTTTAACCAATCTTGTGCATCCAATAAGTTCATTTGGGTCATTGGATTAACATTTAGGTCATTTTCGTCCTCCCTAGGCATATTCTTGTCCAATTAGGGTTTTTAACCAATCTTGTGCATCCAATAGGTGTGTTTGTGTCATTGGATGATCAATTAGGTCATTTTCGTCCTCCCTAGGCTTATTCTTGTCCAATTAGGGTTTTTAACCAATCTTGTGCATCTAATAGGTATGTTTGTGTCATTGGATGATCAATTAGGTCATTTTCGTCCTCCCTAGGCTTATTCTTGTCCAATTACGGTTTGTAACCAATCTTGTGCATCCAATAGGTGTGTTTGTGGATATGGATGATCAATTAGGTCATTTTCGTCCTCCCTAGGCTTATTCTTGTCCAATTACGGTTTGTAACCAATCTTGTGCATCCAATAGGTGTGTTTGTGGCAATGGATGATCAATTAGGTCATTTTCGTCCTCCCTAGGCTTATTCTTGTCCAATTAGGGTTTTTAACCAATCTTGTGCATCCAATAGGTGTGTTTGTGTCATTGGATGATCAATTAGGTCATTTTCGTCCTTCCTAGGCTTATTCTTGTCCAATTAGGGTTTTTAACCAATCTTGTGCATCCAATAAGTTCATTTGTGTCATTGGATTAACATTTAGGTCATTTTCTTCCTCCCTAGGCATATTCTTGTCAAACTAGGGTTTTAAACCAATCTTGTGCATCCAATAGGTGTGTTTGTGTCATTGGATGATCAATTAGGTCATTTTCGTCCTCCCTAGGCTTATTCTTGTCCAATTAGGGTTTTTAACCAATCTTGTGCATCCAATAGGTGTGTTTGTGTCATTGGATGATCAATTAGGTCATTTTTGTCCTCCCTAGGCTTATTCTTGTCCAATTAGGGTTTTTAACGAATCTTGTGCATCCAATAGATGTGTTTGTGTCATTGGATGATCAATTAGGTCATTTTCGTACTCCCTAGGCTTATTCTTGTCCAACTAGAGTTTTTAACCAATCTTGTGCATCCAATAACTTTGATTGTGTCATTGAATTAATATTTAGGTCATTTTCGTCCTCCCTAGGCATATTCTTGTCCAATTAGGGTTTTTAACCAATCTTGTGCATCCAATAGGTGTGTTTGTGTCATTGGATGTTCAATTAGGTCATTTTCGTCCTTCCTAGGCATATTCTTGTCCAATTAGGGTTTTTAACCAGTCTTTTGCATCCAATAGGTGTGTTTGTGTTATTGGATGATCAATTAGGTCATTTTCGTCCTCCGAAGGCTTATTCTTGTCCAGTTAGGGTTTTTAACCAATCTTGTGCATCCAATAAGTTCATTTGTGTCATTGGATTAACATTTAGGTCATTTTCGTCCTCCCTAGGCATATTCTTGTCCAATTAGGGTTTTTAACCAATCTTGTGCATCCAATAGGTGTGTTTGTGTCATTGGATGATCAATTAGGTCATTTTCGTCCTCCCTAGGCTTATTCTTGTCCAATTAGGGTTTTTAACCAATCTTGTGCATCCAATAGGTGTGTTTGTGTCATTGGATGATCAATTAGGTCATTTTCGTCCTCCCTAGGCTTATTCTTGTCCAATTAGGGTTTTTAACCAATCTTTTGCATCCAATAGGTGTGTTTGTGTCATTGGATGACCAATTAGGTCATTTTCGTCCTCCCAAGGCATATTCTTGTCCAATTAGGGTTTTTAACCAATCTTGTGCATCCCATAGGTGTGTTTGTGGCAATGGATGATCAATTAGGTCATTTTCGTCCTCCCTAGGCTTATTCTTGTCCAATTAGGGTTTTTAACCAATCTTGTGCATCCAATAGGTGTGTTTGTGTCATTGGATGATCAATTAGGTCATTTTCGTCCTCCCTAGGCTTATTCTTGTCCAATTAGGGTTTTTAACCAATCTTGTGCATCTAATAGGTGTGTTTGTGTCATTGGATGATCAATTAGGTCATTTTCGTCCTCCCTAGGCATATACTTGTCCAATTAGGGTTTTTAACCAATCTTGTGCATCCAATAGGTGTGTTTATGTCATTGGATGATCAATTAGGTCATTTTCGTCCTCCCTAGGCATATTCTTGTCCAATTCGGGTTTTTAACCAATCTTGTGCATCCAATAGGTGTGTTTGTGGCAATGGATGATCAATTAGGTCATTTTCGTCCTCCCTAGGCTTATTCTTGTCCAATTAGGGTTTTTAACCAATCTTGTGCATCCAATAGGTGTGTTTGTGTCATTGGATGATCAATTAGGTCCTTTTCGTCTTCCAAAGGCTTATTCTTGCCCAATTAGGGTTTTTAACCAATCTTGTGCATCCAATAAGTTCATTTGTGTCATTGGATTAACATTTAGGTCATTTTCGTCCTCCCTAGGCATATTCTTGTCCAATTAGGGTTTTTATCCATTCTTGTGCTTCCAATAGGTGTGTTTGTGTCATTGGATGATCAATTAGGTCATTTTCGTCTTCATTAGGCTTATTCTTGTCCAGTTAGGGTTTTTAACCAATCTTGTGCATCAAATAGGTGTGTTTGTGTCATTGGATGATCAATTAGGTCATTTTCGTCCTCCCTAGGCTTATTCTTTTCCAATTAGGGTTTTTAACCAATCTTGTGCATCCAATAACTTTGATTGTGTCATTGAATTAATATTTAGGTCATTTTCTTCCTCCCTAGGCATATTCTTGTCCAATTAGGGTTTTTAACCAATCTTGTGCATCCAATAGGTGTGTTTGTGTCATTGGATGATCAATTAGGTCATTTTCGCTCTCCCTAGGCTTATTCTTGTCCAATTAGGGTTTTTAACCAATCTTTTGCATCCAATAAGTTCATTTGTGTCATAGGATTAACATTTAGGTCATTTTCGTCCTTCCTATGCATATTCTTGTCCAATTAGGGTTTTTAACCAATCTTGTGCATCCAATAGGTGTGTTTGTGTCATTGGATGATCAATTAGGTCATTTTCGTCCTCCCTAGGCATATTCTTGTCCAAGTAGGGTTTTTAACCATTCTTGTGCTTCCAATAGGTGTGTTAGTGTCATTTGATGATCAATTAGGTCATTTTCGTCCTCACTAGGCTTATTCTTGTCCAATTAGGGTTTTTAACCAATCTTGTGCATCCAATAGGTGTGTTTGTGTCATTGGATGATCAATTAGGTCATTTTCGTACTCCCTAGGCATATTCTTGTCCAAGAAGGGTTTTTAACCATTCTTGTGCTTCCAATAGGTGTGTTAGTGTCATTGGATGATCAATTAGGTCATTTTCGTCCTCACTAGGCTTATTCTTGTCCAATTAGGGTTTTTAACCAATCTTGTGCATCCAATAGGTGTGTTTGTGTCATTGGATGATCAATTAGGTCATTTTCGTCTTCCCTAGGCTTATTCTTGTCCAATTAGGGTTTTTAACCAATCTTGTGCATCCAATAACTTTGTTTGTGTCATTGAATTAATATTTAGATCATTTTCGTCCTCCCTAGGCATATTCTTGTCCAATTAGGGTTTTAAACCAATCTTGTGCATCCAATAGATGTGTTTGTGTCATTGGATGATCAATTAGGTCAATTTCGCCCTCCCTAAGCTTATTTTTGTCCAAATAGGGTTTTTAACCAATCTTGTGCATCCAATAACTTTGTTTGTGTCATTGAATTAATATTTAGGTCATTTTCGTGCTCCCTAGGCATATTCTTGTCCAATTAGGGTTTTTAACTAATCTTGTGCATCCAATAGGTGTGTTTGTGTCATTGGATGATCAATTAGGTCATTTTCGCCCTCCCTAGGCTTATTCTTGTCCAATTAGGGTTTTTAACCAATCTTTTGCATCCAATACGTTCATTTGTGTCATTGGATTAACATTTAGGTCATTTTCGTCCTTCCTAGGCATATTCTTATCCAATTAGGGTTTTTAACCAATCTTGTGCTTCCAATAGGTGTGTTTGTGTCATTTGATGATCAATTAGGTCATTTTCGTCCTCCCTAGGCTTATTCTTGTCCAATTAGGGTTTTTAACCAATTTTGTGCATCCAACAAGTTTGTTTATGTCATTGAATTAATATTTAGGTCATTTTCGTCCTCCCTAGGCATATTCTTGTCCAATTAGGGTTTTTAACCAATCTTGTGCATGCAATAGGTGTGTTTGTGTCATTGGATGATCAATTAGGTCATTTTCGTCCTCCCTAGGCATATTCTTGTCCAATTAGGGTTTTTAACCAATCTTGTGCATCCAATAGGTGTGTTTGCGGCAATGGATGATCAATTAGGTCATTTTCGTCCTCCCTAGGCTTATTCTTGTCCAATTATGGTTTTTAACCAATCTTGTGCATCCAATAGGTGTGTTTGTGTCATTGGATGATCAATTAGGTTATTTTCGTCCTCCCTAGGCTTATTCTTGCCCAATTAGGGTTTTTAACCAATCTTGTGCATCCAATAAGTTCATTTGTGTCATTGGATTAACATTTAGGTCATTTTCGTCCTCCATAGGCTTATTCTTGTCCAATTAGGGTTTTTAACCAATCTTGTGCATCCAATAACTTTGATTGTGTCATTGAATTAATATTTAGGTCATTTTCGTCCTCCCTAGGCATATTCTTGTCCAATTAGGGTTTTTAACCAATCTTGTGCATCCAATAGGTGTGTTTGTGTCATTGGATGATCAATTAGGTCATTTTCGTCCTCCCTAGGCTTATTGTTGTCCAATTAGGGTTTTTAACCAATCTTGTGCATCCAATAGGTGAGTTTGTGTCATTGGATGATCAATTAGGTCATTTTCGTCCTCCCTAGGCTTATTCTTGCCCAATTAGGGTTTTTAACCAATCTTGTGCATCCAATAAGTTCATTTGTGTCATTGGATTAACATTTAGGTCATTTTCGTCCTCCCTAGACTTATTCTTGTCCAATTAGGGTTTTTAACCAATCTTGTGCTTCCAATAGGTGTGTTTGTGTCATTGGATGATCAATTAGGTCATTTTCGTCCTCCCTAGGCTTATTCTTGTCCAATTAGGGTTTTTAACCAATCTTGTGCATCCAATAGGTGTGTTTGTGTCATTGGATGATCAATTAGGTCATTTCATCCTCCCTAGGCATATTCTTGTCCAATTAGGGTTTTTAACCGATCGTGTGCATCCAATAGGTGTGTTTGTGTAATTGGATGATCAATTAGGTCATTTTCATCCTCCCTAGGATTATTCTTGTCCAATTAGGGTTTTTAACCAATCTTGTGCATCCAATAAGTTTGTTTGTGTCATTGAATTAATATTTAGGTCATTTTCGTAGTCCCTAGGCATATTCTTGTCCAATTAGGGTTTTTAACCAATCTTGTGCATCCAATAGGTGTGTTTGTGTCATTGGATGATCAATTAGGTCATTTTCGTCCTCCCTGGGCTTATTCTTGTCCAATTAAGGTTTTTAACCAATCTTGTGCATCCAATAGGTGTGTTTGTGTCATTGGATGATCAATTAGGTCATTTTCGTCCTCCCTAGGCATATTCTTGTCCAATTAGGGTTTTTAACCTATCTTGTGCTTCCAATAGGTGTGTTTGTGTCATTGGATGATCAATTAGGTCATTTTCGTCCTCCCTAGGCTTATTCTTGTCCAATTAGGGTTTTTAACCAATCTTGTGCATCCAACAAGTTTGTTTATGTCATTGAATTAATATTTAGGTCATTTTCGTCCTCCCTAGGCATATTCTTGTCCAATTAGGGTTTTTAACCAATCTTGTGTATCCAATAAGTTCATTTGTGTCATTTGATTAACATTTAGGTCATTTTCGTCCTCCCTAGGCATATTCTTGTCCAATTAGGGTTTTTAACCAATCTTGTGCTTCCAATAGGTGTGTTTGTGTCATTGGATGATCAATTAGGTCATTTTCGTCCTCCCTAGGCTTATTCTTGTCCAATTAGGGTTTTTAACCAATCTTGTGCATCCAATATGTTTGTTTGTTTCATTGAATTAATATTTAGGTCATTTTCGTCCTCCCTAGGCATATTCTTGTCCAATTAGGGTTTTTAACCAATCTTGTGCATCCAATAAGTTTGTTTGTTTCACTGAATTAATATTTAGGTCATTTTCGTCCTCCCTAGGCATATTCTTGTCCAATTAGGGTTTTTAACCAATCTTGTGCATCCAATAGGTGTGTTTGTGTCATTGGATGATCAATTAGGTCATTTTCGTCCTCCCTAGGCTTATTCTTGTCCAATTAGGGTTTTTAACCAATCTTGTGCATCCAATAGGTGTGTTTGTGTCATTGGATGATCGATTAGGTCATTTTCGTCCTCCCTAGGCTTATTCTTGTCCAATTAGGGTTTTTAACCAATCTTGTGCATCTAATAAGTTCATTTGTGTCATTGGATGATCAATTAGGTCATTTTCGTCCTCCCTAGGCATATGCTTGTCCAACTAGGGTTTTTAACCAATCTTGTGCATCCAATAGGTGTGTTTGTGTCATTGGATGATCAATTAGGTCATTTTCGTCCTCCCTAGGCTTATTCTTGTCCAATTAGGGTTTTTAACCAATCTTGTGCATCCAATAGGTGTGTTTGTGTCTTTGGACGATCAATTAGGTCATTTTCGTCCTCCCTAGGCTTATTCTTGTCCAATTAAGGTTTTTAACTAATCTTGTGCATCCAATAGGTTCATTTGTGTCATTGGATGATCAATTAGGTCATTTTCGTCCTCCCTAGGCATATTCTTGTCCAACTAGGGTTTTTAACCAATCTTGTGCATCCAATAGGTGTGTTTGTGTCATTGGATGATCAATTAGGTCATTTTCGTCCTCCCTAGGCATATTCTTGTCCAATTAGGGATTTTAACCAATCTTGTGCATCCAATAGGTGTGTTTGTGGCAATGGATGATCAATTAGGTCATTTTCGTCCTCCCTAGGCTTATTCTTGTCCAATTAGGGTTTTTAACCAATCTTGTGCATCCAATAGGTGTGTTCGTGTCATTAGATGATCAATTAGGTTATTTTCGTCCTTCCTAGGCTTATTCTTGTCCAATTAGGGTTTTTAACTAATCTTGTGCATCCAATAAGTTCATTTGTGTCATTGGATGATCAATTAGGTCATTTTCGTCCTCCCTAGGCTTTTTCTTGTCCAATTAGGGTTTTTAACCAATCTTGTGCATCCAATAGGTGTGTTTGTGTCATTGGATGATCAATTAGGTCATTTTCGTCCTCCCTAGGCTTATTCTTGTCCAATTAGGGTTTTTAACCAATCTTGTGCATCCAATAACTTTGTTTGTGTCATTGAATTAATATTAATGTCATTTTCGTCCTCCCTAGGCATATTCTTGTCCAATTAGAGTTTTTAACCAATCTTGTGCATCCAATAAGTTGAGTTGTGTCATTGGATTAACATTTAGGTCATTTTCGTCCTCCCTAGGCATATTCTTGTCCAATTAGGGTTTTTAACCAATCTTGTGCATCCAATAGGTGTGTTTGTGTCATTGGATGATCAATTAGGTCATTTTCGTCCTCCCTAGGCTTATTCTTGTCCAATTAGGGTTTTTAACCAATCTTGTGCATCCAATAGGTGTGTTTGTGTCATTGGATGATCAATTAGGTCATTTTCGTCCTCCCTAGGCTTATTCTTGTCCAATTAGGGTTTTTAACCATTCTTGTGCATCCAATAGGTGTGTTTGTGTCATTGGATGATCAATTAGGTCATTGTTGTCCTCCCTAGGCTTATTCTTGTCCAATTAGGGTTTTTAACCAATCTTGTGCATCCAATAGGTGTGTTTGTGTCATTGGATGATCAATTAGGTCATTTTCGTCCTCCCTAGGCTTATTCTTGTCCAATTAGGGTTTTTAACCAATCTTGTGCATCCAATAGGTGTGTTTGTATCATTGGAAGATCAATTATGTCATTTTCGTCCTCCCTAGGCTTATTCTTGTCCAATTAGGGTTTTTAACCAATCTTGTGCATCCAATAACTTTGATTGTGTCATTGAATTAATATTTAGGTCGTTTCCGTCCACCCTAGGCATATTCTTGTCCAATTAGGGTTTTTAACCAATCTTGTGCATCCAATAGGTGTGTTTGTGTCATAGGATGATCAATTAGGTCATTTTCGTCCTCCCTAGGCTTATTCTTGCCCAATTAGGGTTTTTAACCAATCTTGTGCATCCAATAAATTCATTTGTGTCATTGGATTAACATTTAGGTCATTTTCGTCCTCCATAGGCATATTCTTGTCCAATTAGGGTTTTTAACCATTCTTGTGCTTCCAATAGGTGTGTTTGTGTCATTGAATGATCAATTAGGTCATTTTCGTCCACACTAGGCTTATTCTTGTCCAATTAGGGTTTTTAACCAATCTTGTGCATCCAATAGGTTTGTTTGTGTCATTGGATGATCAATTAGGTCATTTTCGTCCTCCCTAGGCTTATTCTTGTCCAATTAGGGTTTTTAACCATTCTTGTGCATCCAATAACTTTGTTTGTGTCATTGAATTAATATTTAGGTCATTTTCGTCCTCCATAGGCATATTCTTGTGCAATTAGGGTTTTTAACCAATCTTGTGCATCCAATAGGTGTGTTTGTGTCATTGGATGATCAATTAGGTCATTTTGGTCCTCCATACGCTTATTCTTGTCCAATTAGGGTTTTTAACCAATCTTGTGCATCCAACAAGTTTGTTTATGTCATTGAATTAATATTTAGGTCATTTTCGTCCTCCCTAGGCATATTCTTGTCCAATTAGGGTTTTTAACCAATCTTGTGCATGCAATAGGTGTGTTTGTGTCATTGGATGATCAATTAGGTCATTTTCGTCCTCCCTAGGCATATTCTTGTCCAATTAGGGTTTTTAACCAATCTTGTGCATCCAATAGGTGTGTTTGCGGCAATGGATGATCAATTAGGTCATTTTCGTCCTCCCGGCATATTCTTATCCAATTAGGGTTTTTAACGAATCTTGTGCATCCAATAGGTGTGTTTGTGTCATTGGATGATCAATTAGGTCATTTTCTTCCTGCCTAGGCTTATTCTTGTCCAATTAGGGTTTTTAACCAATCTTGTGCATTCAATAGGTGTGTTTGTGTCATTGGATGATCAATTAGGTCATTTTCGTCCTCCCTAGGCTTATTCTTGTCCAATTAGGGTTTTTAATCAATCTTGTGCATCCAATAAGTTCATTTGTGTCATTGGATTAACATTTAGGTCATTTTCGTCCTTCCTAGGCATATTCTTGTCCAATTGGGGTTTTTAACCAATCTTGTGCTTCCAATAGGTGTGTTTATGTCATTGGATGATCAATTAGGTCATTTTCTTCCTCCCTAGGCTTATTCTTGTCCAATTAGGGTTTTTAACCAATCTTGTGCATCCAATAAGTTCATTTGTCTCATTGGATGATCAATTAGGTCATTTTCGTCCTCCCTAGGTATATTCTTGTCCAACTAGGGTTTTTAACCAATCTTGTGCATCCAATAGATGTGTTTGTGTCTTTGGATGATCAATTAGGTCATTTTCGTCCTCCCTAGGCTTATTCTTGTCCAATTAGGGTTTTTAACCAATCTTGTGCATCCAATAGATGTGTTTGTGTCATTGGATGATCAATTAGGTCATTTTCGTCCTCCCTAGGCTTATTCTTGTCCAATTAGGGTTTTTATCCAATCTTGTGCATCCAATAAGTTTGTTTGTTTCATTGAATTAATATTTAGGTCATTTTCGTCCTCCCTAGGCATATTCTTGTCCAATTAGGGTTTTTAACCAATCTTGTGCTTCCAATAGGTGTGTTTGTGTCATTGGATGATCAATTAGGTCATTTTCGTTCTCCCTAGGAATATTCTTGTCCAATTAGGGTTTTTAACCAATCTTGTGCATCCAATAGGTGTATTTGTGTCATTGGATGATCAATTAGGTCATTTTCGTCCTCCCTAGGCATATTCTTGTCCAATTAGGGTTTTTAACCAATCTTGTGCTTCCAATAGGTGTGTTTGTGTCATTGGATGATCAATTAGGTCATTTTCTTCCTGCCTAGGCTTATTCTTGTCCAATTATGGTTTTTAACCAATCTTGTGCATCCAATAGGTGTGTTTGTGTCATTGGATGATCAATTAGGTCATTTTCGTCCTCCCTAGGCTTATTCTTGTCCAATTAGGGTTTTTAACCAATCTTGTGCATCCAATAGGTGTGTTTGTGTCATTGGATGGTCAATTAAGTTATTTTCGTCCTCCCTAGGCTTATTCTTGTCCAATTAGGGTTTTTAACCAATCTTGTGCATCCAATAGGTGTGTTTGTGTCATTGGATGATCAATTAGGTCATTTTCGTCCTCAATAGGCATATTCTTGTCCAATTAGGGTTTTTAACCAATCTTGTGCATCCAATAAGTTTGTTTGTTTCATTGAATTAATATTTAGGTCATTTTCGTCCTCCCTAGGCATATTCTTGTCCAATTAGGGTTTTTAACCAATCTTGTGCATCCAATAGGTGTGTTTGTGTCATTGGATGATCAATTAGGTCATTTTCGTCCTCCCTAGGCTTATTCTTGTCCAATTAGGGTTTTTAACCAATCTTGTGCATCCAATAGGTGTGTTTGGGTCATTGGATGATATATTCGGTCATTTTCTTCCTCCCTATGCTTGTTCTTGTCCAATTAGGGTTTTTAACCAATCTTGTGCATCCAATAGGTGTGTTTGTGTCATTGGATGATCAATTAGGTCATTTTCGTCCTCCCTAGGCTTATTATTGTCCAATTAGGGTTTTTAACCAATCTTGTGGATCCAATAACTTTGTTTGTGTCATTGAATTAATATTTTGGTCATTTTCATACTCCCTAGGCATATTCTTGTCCAATTAGGGTTTTTAACCAATCTTGTGCATCCAATAGGTGTGTTTGTGTCATTGGATGATCAATTAGGTCATTTTCGTCCTCCCTAGGCTTATTCTTGTCCAATTAGGGTTTTTAACCAATCTTGTGCATCCAATAGGTGTGTTTGTGTCATTGGATGATCAATTAGGTCATTTTCGTCCTCCCTAGGCTTATTCTTGTCCAATTAGGGTTTTTAACCAATCTTGTGCATCCAATAGGTGTGTTTGTGTCATTGGATGATCAATTTGCTCATTTTCGTCCTCCCTAGGCTTATTCTTGTCCAATTAGGGTTTTTAACCAATCTTGTGCATCCAATAAGTTTGTTTGTGTCATTGAATTAATATTTAGTTCATTTTCGTCCTCCCTAGGCATCATCTTGTCCAATTAGGGTTTTTAACCAATCTTGTGCATCCAATAGGTGTGTTTGTGTCATTGGATGATCAATTAGGTCATTTTCGTCCTCCCTAGGCTTATTCTTGTCCAATTAGGGTTTTTAACCAATCTTGTGCATCCAATGAGTTCATTTGTATCATTGAATGATCAATTAGGTCATTTTCGTCCTCCCTAGGAATATTCTTGTCCAATTAGGGTTTTTAACCAATCTTGTGCATCCAATAGGTGTGTTTGTGTCATTGGATGATCAATTAGGTCATTTTCGTCCTCCCTAGGCTTATTCTTGTCCAATTAGGGTTTTTAACCAATCTTGTGCATCCAATAGGTGTGTTTGTGTCATTGGATGATCAATTAGGTCATTTTCGTCCTCCCCTGGCTTATTCTTGTCCAATTAGGGTTTTTAACCAATCTTGTGCATCCAATAGGTGTGTTTGTGTCATTGGATGATCAATTAGGTCATTTTCGTCCTCCCTAGGCTTATTCTTGTCCAATTAGGGTTTTTAACCAATCTTGTGCATCTAATAGGTGTGTATGTGTTATTGGATGATCAATTAGGTCATTTTCGTCCTCCCTAGGCTTTTTCTTGTCCAATTAGGGTTTTTAACCAATCTTGTGCATCCGATAAGTTTGTTTGTGTCATTAAATTAATATTTAGGTCATTTTCGTCCTCCCTAAGCATATTCTTGTCAAATTAGGGTTTTTAACCAATCTTATGCATCCAATAGGTGTGTTTGTGTCATTGGATGATCAATTAGGTCATTTTCGTCCTCCCTATGCTTATTCTTGTCCAATTAGGGTTTTTAACCAATCTTGTGCATCCAATAAGTTGAGTTGTGTCATTGGATTAACATTTTGGTCATTTTTGTCCTCCCTAGGCTTATTCTTGTCCAATTAGGGTTTTTAACCAATCTTGTGCATCCAATAGGTGTGTTTGTGTCATTGGATGATCAATTAGGTCATTTTCGTCCTCCCTAGGCTTATTCTTGTCCAATTAGGGTTTTTAACCAATCTTGTGCATCCAATAAGTTGAGTTGTGTCATTGGATTAACATTAAGGTCATTTTCATTCTCCCTAGGCTTATTCTTGTCCAATTAGGGTTTTTAACCAATCTTGTGCATCCAATAGGTGTGTTTGTGTCATTGGATGATCAATTAGGTCATTTTCGTCCTCCCTAGGCTTATTCTTGTCCAATTAGGGTTTTTAACCAATCTTGTGCATCCAATAGGTGTGTTTGTGTCATTGGATGATCAATTAGGTCATTTTCGTCCTCCCTAGGCTTATTCTTGTCCAATTAGGGTTTTTAACCAATCTTGTGCATCCAATAGGTGTGTTTGTGTCATTGGATGATCAATTAGGTCATTTTCGTCCTCCCTAGGCTTATTCTTGTCCAATTAGGGTTTTTAACCAATCTTGTGCATCCAATAGGTGTGTTTGTGTCATTGGATGATCAATTAGGTCATTTTCGTCCTTTCTATGCTTATTTTTGTCCAATTAGGGTTTTTAAGCAATCTTGTGCATCCAATAAGTTCATTTGTGTCATTGGATGATCAATTAGGTCATTTTCGTCCTCCCTAGGCATATTCTTGTCCAACTAGGGTTTCTAACCAATCTTGTGCTTCCAATAGATGTGTTTGTGTCATTGGATGATCAATTAGGTCATTTTCGTCCTCCCTAGGCTTATTCTTGTCCAATTAGGGTTTTTAACCAATCTTGTGCATCCAATAGGTGTGTTTGTGTCATTGGATGATCAATTAGGTCATTTTCGTCCTCCCTAGGCTTATTCTTGTCCAATTAGGGTTTTTAACCAATCTTGTGCATCCAATAGGTGTGTTTGTGTCATTGGATGATCAATTAGGTCATTTTCGTCCTCCCTAGGCTTATTCTTGTCCAATTAGGGTTTTTAACAAATCTTGAGCAGCCAATAAGTTCATTTGTGTCATTGGATTAACATTTAGGTCATTTTCGTCCTCCCTAGGCATATTCTTGTCCAATTAGGGTTTTTAACCAATCTTGTGCATCCAATAGGTGTGTTTGTGTCATTGGATGGTCAATTAAGTTATTTTCGTCCTCCCTAGGCTTATTCTTGTCCAATTAGGGTTTTTAACCAATCTTGTGCATCCAATAGGTGCGTTTGTGTCATTGGATGATCAATTAGGTCATTTTCGTCCTCCCTAGGCATATTCTTGTCCAATTAGGGTTTTTAACCAATCTTGTGCATCCAATAAGTTTGTTTGTTTCATTGAATTAATATTTAGGTCATTTTCGTCCTCCCTAGGCATATTCTTGTCCAATTAGGGTTTTTAACCAATCTTGTGCATCCAATAGGTGTATTTGTGTCATTGGATGATCAATTAGGTCATTTTCGTCCTCCCTAGGCATATTCTTGTCCAATTAGGGTTTTTAACGAATCTTGTGCATCCAATAGGTGTGTTTGTGTCATTGGATGATCAATTAGGTCATTTTCGTCCTGCCTAGGCTTATTCTTGTCCAAATAGGGTTTTTAACCAATCTTGTGCATCCAATAAGTGTGTTTGTGTCATTGGATGAACAATTAGGTCATTTTCGTCCTCACTAGGCATATTCTTGTCCAATTAGGGTTTTTAACCAATCTTGTGCATCCAATAGGTGTGTTTGTGTCATTGGATGATCAATTAGGTCATTTTCGTCCTCCCTAGGCTTATTCTTGTCCAATTAGGGTTTTTAACCAATCTTGTGCATCCAATAGATGTGTTTATGTCATTGGATGATCAATTAGGTCAATTTCGTCCTCCCTAGGCTTATTCTTGTCCAATTAGGGTTTTTAACCAATCTTGTGCATCCAATAAGTTAATTTGTCTCATTGGATGATCAATTAGGTCATTTTCGTCCTCCCTAGGTATATTCTTGTCCAACTAGGGTTTTTAACCAATCTTGTGTATCCAATAGATGTGTTTGTGTCTTTGGATGATCAATTAGGTCATTTTCGTCCTCCCTAGGCTTATTCTTGTCCAATTAGGGTTTTTAACCAATCTTGTGCATCCAATAGATGTGTTTGTGTCATTGGATGATCAATTAGGTCATTTTCGTCCTCCCTAGGCTTATTCTTGTCCAATTAGGGTTTTTAACCAATCTTGTGCATCCAATAGGTGTGTTTGTGTCATTGGATGATCAATTAGGTCATTTTCGTACTCCCTAGGCATATTCTTGTCCAATTAGGGTTTTTAACCAATCTTGTGCATCCAATAAGTTTATTTGTTTCATTGAATTAATATTTAGGTCATTTTCGTCCTCCCTAGGCATATTCTTGTCCAATTTGGGTTTTTAACCAATCTTGTGCATCCAATAGGTGTATTTGTGTCATTGGATGATCAATTAGGTCATTTTCGTCCTCCCTAGGCATATTCTTGTCCAATTAGGGTTTTTAACGAATCTTGTGCATCCAATAGGTGTGTTTGTGT
>JBBPBR010001645.1:137074-160514 GCA_037974775.1 Cicer pinnatifidum
TTTGTTTCATTGAATTAATATTTAGGTCATTTTCGTCCTCCCTAGGCATATTCTTGTCCAATTTGGGTTTTTAACCAATCTTGTGCATCCAATAGGTGTATTTGTGTCATTGGATGATCAATTAGGTCATTTTCGTCCTCCCTAGGCATATTCTTGTCCAATTAGGGTTTTTAACGAATCTTGTGCATCCAATAGGTGTGTTTGTGTGATTGGATGATCAATTAGGTCATTTTCGTCCTGCCTAGGCTTATTCTTGTCCAATTAGGGTTTTTAACCAATCTTGTGTATCCAAAAGGTGTGTTTGTGTCATTGGATGATCAATTAGGTTATTTTTGTCCTCACTAGGCATATTCTTGTGCAGTTAGGGTTTTTAATCAATCTTGTGCATCCAATAGGTGTGTTTGTGTCATTGGATGATCAATTAGGTCATTTTCGTCCTCCCTAGGCTTATTCTTGTCCAATTAGGGTTTTTAATCAATCTTGTGCATCCAATAAGTTCATTTGTGTCATTGGATTAACATTTAGGTCATTTTCGTCCTCCCTAGGCATATTCTTGTCCAATTAGGGTTTTTAACCAATCTTGTGCTTCCAATAGGTGTGTTTGTGTCATTGGATGATCAATTAGGTCATTTTCGTCCTCCCTAGGCTTATTCTTGTCCAATTAGGGTTTTTAACCAATCTTGTGCGTCCAATAAGTTCATTTGTGTCATTGGATGATCAATTAGGTCATTTTGGTCCTCCCTAGGTATATTCTTGTCCAACTAGGGTTTTTAACCAATCTCGTGCATCCAATAGATGTGTTTGTGTCTTTGGAAGATCAATTAGGTCATTTTCGTCCTCCCTAGGCTTATTCTTGTCTAATTAGGGTTTTTAACCAATCTTGTGCATCCAATAGGTGTGTTTGTGTCATTGGATGATCAATTAGGTCATTTTCGTCCTCCCTAGGTATATTCTTGTCCAACTAGGGTTTTTAACCAATCTTGTGCATCCAATAGATGTGTTTGTGTCTTTGGATGATCAATTAGGTCATTTTCATCCTTCCTAGGCTTATTCTTGTCCAATTAGGGTTTTTAACCAATCTTGTGCATCCAATAGGTGTGTTTGTGTCATTGGATGATCAATTAGGTCATTTTCGTCCTCCCTAGGCTTATTCTTGTCCTATTAGGGTTTTTAATCAATCTTGTGCATCCAATAAGTTCATTTGTGTCATTGGATTAACATTTAGGTCATTTTCGTCCTCCCTAGGCATATTCTTGTCCAATTAGGGTTTTTAACCAATCTTGTGCTTCCAATAGTTGTGTTTGTGTCTTTGGATGATCAATTAGGTCATTTTCGTCCTCCCAAGGCTTATTCTTGTCCAATTAGGGTTTTTAACCAATCTTGTGCTTCCAATAGTTGTGTTTGTGTCTTTGGATGATCAATTAGGTCATTTTCGTCCTCCCAAGGCTTATTCTTGTCCAATTAGGGTATTTAACCAATCTTGTGCATCCAATAGGTGTGTTTGTGTCATTGGATGATCAGTTAGGTCATTTTCGTCCTCCCTAGGCATATTCTTGTCCAATTATGGTTTTTAACCAATCTTGTGCATCCGATAAGTTTGTTTGTGTCAGTGAATTAATATTTAGGTCATTTTCGTCCTCCCTAGGCATATTCTTGTCCAATTAGGGTTTTTAACCAATCTTGTGCATCCAATAGGTGTGTTTGTGTCATTGGATGATCAATTAGGTCATTTTCGTCCTCCCTAGGCTTATTCTTGTCCAATTAGGGTTTTTAACCAATCTTGTGCATCCAATAAGTTCATTTGTGTCATTGGATTAACATTTAGGTCATATCCGTCCTCCCTAGGCATATTGTTGTCCAATTAGGGTTTTTAACCAATCTTGTGCATCCAATAGGTGTGTTTGTGTCGATGGATGATCAATTTGGTCATTTTCGTTCTTCCTAGGCTTATTCTTGTCCAATTAGGGTTTTTAACCAATCTAGTGCATCCAATAAGTTCATTTGTGTTATTGGATTAACATTTTGGTCATATTCGTCCTCCCTAGGCATGTTCTTGTCCAATTAGGGTTTTTAACCAATCTTGTGCATCCAATAGGTGTGTTTGTGTCATTGGATAATCCATTAGGTCATTGTCGTCCTCCCTAGGCATATTCTAGTCCAATTAGGGTTTTTAACCAATTTTGTGCATCCAATAGGTGTGTTTGTGTCATTGGATGATCAATTAGGTCATTTTCGTCCTCCCTAGGCTTATTCTTGTCCAATTAGGATTTTTAACCAATCTTGTGCATCCAATAAGTTCATCAGTGTCATTGGATGATAAATTAGGTCATTTTCGTCCTCCCTAGGCTTATTCTTGTCCAATTAGGGTTTTTAACCAATCTTGTGCATCCAATAGGTGTGTTTGTGTCATTGGATGATCAATTAGGTCATTTTCGTCCTCCCTAGGCTTATTGTTGTCCAATTAGGGTTTTTAATCAATCTTGTGCATCAAATAAGTTTGTTTGTGTCATTGAATTAATATTTAGGTCATTTTCGTCCTCCCTAGGCATATTCTTGTCCAATTAGGGTTTTTAACCAATCTTGTGCATCCAATAGGTGTGTTTGTGTCATTGGATGATGAATTAGGTCATTTTCGTCCTCCCTAGGCTTATTCTTGTCCAATTAGGGTTTTTAACCAATCTTGTGCATCGAATTACTTTGTTTGTGTCATTGAATTAATATTTAGGTCATATTCGTCCTCCCTAGGCATATTCTTGTCCAATTAGGGTTTTTAACCTATCTTGTGCATCCAATAGGTGTGTTTGTGTCATTGGATGATCAATTAGGTCATTTTCGTCCTCCCTAGGCTTATTCTTGTCCAATTAGGGTTTTTAACCAATCTTGTGCATCCAATAAGTTCATTTGTGTCATTGGATTAACATTTAGGTCATATCCGTCCTCCCTAGGCATATTGTTGTCGAATTAGGGTTTTTAACCAATCTTGTGCATCCAATAGGTGTGTTTGTGTCAGTGGATGATCAATTTGGTCATTTTCGTTCTTCCTAGGCTTATTCTTGTCCAATTAGGGTTTTTAACCAATCTTGTGCATCCAATAAGTTCATTTGTGTTATTGGATTAACATTTAGGTCATATTCGTCCTCCCTAGGCATATTCTTGTCCAATTAGAGTTTTTAACCAATCTTGTGCATCCAATAGGTGTGTTTGTGTCATTGGATGATCCATTAGGTCATTTTCGTCCTCCCTAGGCATATTCTTGTCCAATTAGGGTTTTTAACCAATTTTGTGCATCCAATAGGTGTGTTTGTGTCATTGGATGATCAATTAGGTCATTTTCGTCCTCCCTAGGCTTATTCTTGTCCAATTAGGGTTTTTAACCAATCTTGTGCATCGAATTACTTTGTTTGTGTCATTGAATTAATATTTAGGTCATTTTCGTCCTCCCTAGGCATATTCTTGTCCAATTAGGGTTTTTAACCAATCTTGTGCATCCAATAGGTGTGTTTGTGTCATTGGATGATCAATTAGGTCATTTTCGTCCTCCCTAGGCTTATTCTTGTCCAATTAGGGTTTTTAACCAATCTTGTGCATCCAATAGGTGTGTTTGGGTCATTGGATGATATATTCGGTCATTTTCTTCCTCCCTATGCTTGTTCTTGTCCAATTAGGGTTTTTAACCAATCTTGTGCATCCAATAGGTGTGTTTGTGTCATTGGATGATCAATTAGGTCATTTTCGTCCTCCCTAGGCTTATTATTGTCCAATTAGGGTTTTTAACCAATCTTGTGGATCCAATAACTTTGTTTGTGTCATTGAATTAATATTTTGGTCATTTTCATACTCCCTAGGCATATTCTTGTCCAATTAGGGTTTTTAACCAATCTTGTGCATCCAATAGGTGTGTTTGTGTCATTGGATGATCAATTAGGTCATTTTCGTCCTCCCTAGGCTTATTCTTGTCCAATTAGGGTTTTTAACCAATCTTGTGCATCCAATAGGTGTGTTTGTGTCATTGGATGATCAATTAGGTCATTTTCGTCCTCCCTAGGCTTATTCTTGTCCAATTAGGGTTTTTAACCAATCTTGTGCATCCAATAGGTGTGTTTGTGTCATTGGATGATCAATTAGGTCATTTTCGTCCTTTCTATGCTTATTTTTGTCCAATTAGGGTTTTTAAGCAATCTTGTGCATCCAATAAGTTCATTTGTGTCATTGGATGATCAATTAGGTCATTTTCGTCCTCCCTAGGCATATTCTTGTCCAACTAGGGTTTCTAACCAATCTTGTGCTTCCAATAGATGTGTTTGTGTCATTGGATGATCAATTAGGTCATTTTCGTCCTCCCTAGGCTTATTCTTGTCCAATTAGGGTTTTTAACCAATCTTGTGCATCCAATAGGTGTGTTTGTGTCATTGGATGATCAATTAGGTCATTTTCGTCCTCCCTAGGCTTATTCTTGTCCAATTAGGGTTTTTAACCAATCTTGTGCATCCAATAGGTGTGTTTGTGTCATTGGATGATCAATTAGGTCATTTTCGTCCTCCCTAGGCTTATTCTTGTCCAATTAGGGTTTTTAACCAATCTTGTTCATCCAATAACTTTGATTGTGTCATTGAATTAATAATTAGGTCATTTTCGTCCTCACTAGGCATATTCTTGTCCAATTAGGGTTTTTAACCAATCTTGTGCATCCAATAGGTGTGTTTGTGTCATTGGATGATCAATTAGGTCATTTTCGTCCTCCCTAGGCTTATTCTTGTCCAGTTAGGGTTTTTAACCAATCTTGTGCATCCAATAAGTTCCTTTGTGTCATTGGATTAACATTTAGGTCATTTTCGTCCTCCCTAGGCATATTCTTGTCCAATTAGGGTTTTTAACCAATCTTGTGCTTCCAATAGGTGTGTTTGTGTCATTGGATGATCAATTAGGTCATTTTCGTCCTCCCTAGGCTTATTCTTGTCGAATTAGGGTTTTTAACCAATCTTGTGCATCCAATAACTTTGTTTGTGTCATTGAATTAATATTTAGGTCATTTTTGTCCTCCCTAGGCATATTCTTGTCCAATTAGGGTTTTTAACCAATCTTGTGCATCCAATAGGTGTGTTTGTGTCATTGGATGATCAATTAGGTCATTTTCGTCCTCCCTAGGCTTATTCTTGTCCAATTAGGGTTTTTAATCAATCTTGTGCATCAAATAAGTTTATTTGTGTCATTGAATTAATATTTAGGTCATTTTCGTCCTCCCTAGGCATATTCTTGTCCAATTAGGGTTTTTAACCAATCTTGTGCATCCAATAGGTGTGTTTGTGTCATTGGATGATGAATGAGGTCATTTTCGTCCTCCCTAGGCTTATTCTTGTCCAATTAGGGTTTTTAACCAATCTTGTGCATCGAATTACTTTGTTTGTGTCATTGAATTAATATTTAGGTCATTTTCGTCCTCCCTAGGCATATTCTTGTCCAATTCGGGTTTTTAACCAATCTTGTGCATCCAATAAGTGTGTTTGTGTCATTGGATGATCAATTAGGTCATTTTCGTCCTCCCTAGGCTTATTCTTGTCCAATTAGGGTTTTTAACCAATCTTGTGCATCCAATAAGTTCATTTGTGTCATTGGATTAACATTTAGGTCATATCCGTCCTCCCTAGGCATATTGTTGTCCAATTATGGTTTTTAACCAATCTTGTGCATCCAATAGGTGTGTTTGTGTCAGTGGATGATCAATTTGGTCATTTTCGTTCTTCCTAGGCTTATTCTTGTCCAATTAGGGTTTTTAACCAATCTTGTGCATCCAATAAGTTCATTTGTGTTATTGGATTAACATTTAGGTCATATTCGTCCTCCCTAGGCATATTCTTGTCCAAATAGGGTTTTTAACCAATCTTTTGCATCCAATAGGTGTGTTTGTGTCATAGGATGATCCATTAGGTCATTTTCGTCCTCCCTAGGCATATTCTTGTCCAATTAGGGTTTTTAACCAATTTTGTGCATCCAATAGGTGTGTTTGTGTCATTGGATGATCAATTAGGTCATTTTCGTCCTCCCTAGGCTTATTCTTGTCCAATTAGGGTTTTTAACCAATCTTGTGCATCCAATAACTTTGTTTGTGCCATTGAATTAATATTTAGGTCATTTTCGTCCTCCCTAGGCTTATTCTTGTCCAATTAGGGTTTTTAACATATCTTGTGCATCCAATAGGTGTGTTTGTGTCACTGGATGATCAATTCGGTCATTTTTGTCCTCCGTAGGCATATTCTTGTCCAATTAGGGTTTTTAACGAATCTTGTGCATCCAATAAGTGTGTTTGTGTCATTGGATGATCAATTAGGTCATTTTTGTCCTCCCTTGGCTTATTCTTGTCCAATTAGGGTTTTTAACCAATCTTGTGCATCCAATAGGTGTGTTTGTGTCATTGGATGATCAATTAGGTCATTTTCGTCCTCCCTAGGCTTATTCTTGTCCAATTAGGGTTTTTAACCAATCTTGTGCATCCAATAAGTTCATTTGTGTCATTGGATTAACATTTAGGTCATTTTTGTCCTCCCTAGGCATATTCTTGTCCAATTGGGGTTTTTAACCAATCTTGTGCTTCCAATAGTTGTGTTTGTGTCATTGGATGATCAATTAGGTCATTTTCGTCCTCCCAAGGCTTATTCTTGTCCAATTAGGGTTTTTAACCAATCTTGTGCATCCAATAAGTTAATTTGTGTCATTGGATGATCAATTAGGTCATTTTCGTCCTCCCTAGGTATATTCTTGTCCAACTAGGGTTTTTAACCAATCTTGTGCATCCAATAGATGTGTTTGTGTCTTTGGATGATCAATTAGGTCATTTTCGTCCTCCCTAGGCTTATTCTTGTCCAATTAGGGTTTTTAACCAATCTTGTGCATCCAATAGGTGTGTTTGTGTCATTGGATGATCAATTAGGTCATTTTCGTCCTCCCTAGGCTTATTCTTGTCCAATTAGGGTTTTTAACCAATCTTGTGCATCCAATAAGTTTGTGTATGTCATTGAATTAATATTTAGGTCATTTTCGTCCTCCCTAGGCATATTCTTGTCCAATTAGGGTTTTTAACCAATCTTGTGCATCCAATAGGTGTGTTTGTGTCATTGGATGATCAATTAGGTCATTTTCATCCTCCCTAGACTTATTCTTGTCCAATTAGGGTTTTTAACCAATCTTGTGCATCCAATAAGTTCATTTGTGTCATTGGATTAACATTTAGGTCATTTTCGTCCTCCCTAGGCATATTCTTGTCCAATTAGGGTTTTTAACCAATCTTGTGCTACCAATAGGTGTGTTTGTTTCATTGGATGATCAATTAGGTCATTTTCGTCCTCCCTAGGCTTATTCTTGTCCAATTAGGGTTTTTAACCAATCTTGTGCATCCAATAAGTTCATTTGTGTCATTGGATGATCAATTAGGTCATTTTCGTCCTCCCTAGGCATATTCTTGTCCAACGAGGGTTTTTAACCAATCTTGTGCATCCAATAGGTGTGTTAGTGTTATTGGATGATCAATTAGGTCATTTTCGTCCTCCCTAGGCTTATTCTTGTCCAATTAGGGTTTTTAACCAATCTTGTGCATCCAATAGGTGTGTTTGTGTCATTGGATGATCAATTAGGTCATTTTCGTCCTCCCTAGGCTTATTCTTGTCCAATTAGGGTTTTTAACAAATCTTGTGCATCCAATAAGTTCATTTGTGTCATTGGATGATCAATTAGATCATTTTCGTCCTCTCTAGGCATATTCTTGTCCAACTAGGGTTTTTAACCAATCTTGTGCATCCAATAAGTTCATTTGTGTCATTGGATGATCAATTAGGTCATTTTCGTCCTCGCTAGGCATATTCTTGTCCAACGAGGGTTTTTAACCAATCTTGTGCATCCAATAGGTGTGTTAGTGTTATTGGATGATCAATTAGGTCATTTTCGTCCTCCCTAGGCTTATTCTTGTCCAATTAGGGTTTTTAACCAATCTTGTGCATCCAATAGGTGTGTTTGTGTCATTGGATGATCAATTAGGTCATTTTCGTCCTCCCTAGGCTTATTCTTGTCCAATTAGGGTTTTTAACCAATCTTGTGCATCCAATAGGTGTGTTTGTGCTATTGGATGATCAGTTAGGTCATTTTCGTCCTCCCTATGCATATTCTTGTCCAATTAGGGTTTTTAACCAATCTTGTGCATCCAATAGGTGTGTTTGTGTCATTGGATGATCAATTAGGTCATTTTCGTCCTCCCTAGGCTTATTCTTGTCCAATTAGGGTTTTTAACCAATCTTGTGCATCCAATAGGTGTGTTTGTGTCATTGGATGATCAATTAGGTCATTTTCGTCCTCCCTAGGCTTATTCTTGTCCAATTAGGGTTTTTAACCAATCTTTTGCATCCAATAGGTGTGTTTGTGTCATTGGATGACCAATTAGGTCATTTTCGTCCTCCCAAGGCATATTCTTGTCCAATTAGGGTTTTTAACCAATCTTGTGCATCCCATAGGTGTGTTTGTGGCAATGGATGATCAATTAGGTCATTTTCGTCCTCCCTAGGCTTATTCTTGTCCAATTAGGGTTTTTAACCAATCTTGTGCATCCAATAGGTGTGTTTGTGTCATTGGATGATCAATTAGGTCATTTTCGTCCTCCCTAGGCTTATTCTTGTCCAATTAGGGTTTTTAACCAATCTTGTGCATCCAATAGGTGTGTTTGTGTCATTGGATGATCAATTAGGTCATTTATCGTCCTCCCTAGGCTTATTCTTGTCCAATTAGGGTTTTTAACCAATCTTGTGCATCCAATAGGTTGAGTTGTGTCATTGGATTAACATTTAGGTCATTTTCGTCCTCCCTAGGCATATTCTTGTCCAATTAGGGTTTTTAACCAATCTTGTGCATCCAATAGGTGTGTTTGTGTCATTGGATGATCAATTAGGTCATTTTCGTCCTCCCTAGGCTTATTCTTGTCCAATTAGGGTTTTTAACCAATCTTGTGCATCCAATAGGTGTGTTTGTGTCATTGGATGATCAATTAGGTCATTTTCGTCCTCCCTAGGCTTATTCTTGTCCAATTAGGGTTTTTAACCATTCTTGTGCATCCAATAGGTGTGTTTGTGTCATTGGATGATCAATTAGGTCATTGTTGTCCTCCCTAGGCTTATTCTTGTCCAATTAGGGTTTTTAACCAATCTTGTGCATCCAATAGGTGTGTTTGTGTCATTGGATGATCAATTAGGTCATTTTCGTCCTCCCTAGGCTTATTCTTGTCCAATTAGGGTTTTTAACCAATCTTGTGCATCCAATAAGTTCATTTGTGTCATTGGATTAACATTTAGGTCATTTTCGTCCTCAATAGGCATATTCTTGTCCAATTAGGGTTTTTAACCAATCTTGTGCATCCAATAGGTGTGTTTGTGGCAATGGATGACCAATTAGGTCATTTTCGTCCTCCCTAGGCTTATTCTTGTCCAATTAGGGTTTTTAACCAATCTTGTGCATCCAATAGGTGTGTTTGTGTCATTGGATGATCAATTAGGTCATTTTCGTCCTCCCTAGGCTTATTCTTGTCCAATTAGGGTTTTTAACCAATCTTGTGCATCCAATAGGTGTGTTTGTGTCATTGGATGATCAATTAGGTCATTTTCGTCCTCCCTAGGCATATTCTTGTCCAAATTCGGGTTTTTAACCAATCTTGTGCATCCAATAGGTGTGTTTGGTTCATTGGATGATCAATTAGGTCATTTTCATCCTCCCTAGGCATATTCTTGTCCAATTAGGGTTTTTAACCAATCTTGTGCATCCAATAGGTGTGTTTGTGTCATTGGATGATCAATTAGGTCATTTTCGTCCTCCCTAGGCTTATTCTTGTCCAATTAGGGTTTTTAACCAATCTTGTGCATCCAATAGGTGTGTTTGTGTCATTGGATGATCAATTAGGTCATTTTCTTCCTCCCTAGGCTTATTCTTGTCCAATTAGGGTTTTTAACCAATCTTGTGCATCCAATAACTTTGTTTATGTCATTGGATGATCAATTAGGTCATTTTCGTCCTCCCTAGGCTTATTCTGGTCCAATTAGGGTTTTTAACCAATCTTGTGCATCCAAAAAGTTTCTTTATGTCATTGAATTAATATTTAGGTCATTTTCGTCCTCCCTTGGCATATTCTTGTCCAATTAGGGTTTTTAACCAATCTTGTGCATCCAATAGGTGTGTTTGTGTCATTGGATGATCAATTAGGTCATTTTCGTCCTCCCTAGGCTTATTCTTGTCCAATTAGGGTTTTTAACCAATCTTGTGCATCCAATAGGTGTGTTTGTGTCATTGGATGATCAATTAGGTCATTTTCGTCCTCCCTAGGCTTATTCTTGTCCAATTAGGGTTTTTAACCAATCTTGTGCATCCAATAGGTGTGTTTGTGTCATTGGATGATCAATTAGGTCATTTTCGTCCTTTCTATGCTTATTTTTGTCCAATTAGGGTTTTTAAGCAATCTTGTGCATCCAATAAGTTCATTTGTGTCATTGGATGATCAATTAGGTCATTTTCGTCCTCCCTAGGCATATTCTTGTCCAACTAGGGTTTCTAACCAATCTTGTGCTTCCAATAGATGTGTTTGTGTCATTGGATGATCAATTAGGTCATTTTCGTCCTCCCTAGGCTTATTCTTGTCCAATTAGGGTTTTTAACCAATCTTGTGCATCCAATAGGTGTGTTTGTGTCATTGGATGATCAATTAGGTCATTTTCGTCCTCCCTAGGCTTATTCTTGTCCAATTAGGGTTTTTAACCAATCTTGTGCATCCAATAGGTGTGTTTGTGTCATTGGATGATCAATTAGGTCATTTTCGTCCTCCCTAGGCATATTCTTGTCCAATTAGGGTTTTTAACATATCTTGTGCATCCAATAAGTTCATTTGTGTCATTGGATGATCAATTAGGTCATTTTCGTCCTCCCTAGGCTTATTCTT
Source organism: Cicer pinnatifidum (assembly GCA_037974775.1). Taxonomy (NCBI): domain Eukaryota; kingdom Viridiplantae; phylum Streptophyta; class Magnoliopsida; order Fabales; family Fabaceae; genus Cicer; species Cicer pinnatifidum. The sequence goes on from JBBPBR010001645.1 coordinate 148,032, forward strand.
GACCAATTAGGGTTTTTAACCAATCTTGTGCATCCAATAGGTGTGTTTGTGTCATTGGATGATCAATTAGGTCATTTTCGTCCTCCCTAGGCTTATTCTTGTCCAATTAGGGTTTTTAACCTATCTTGTGCATCCAATAACTTTGTTTGTGTCATTGAATTAATATTTAGGTCATTTTCGTCCTCCCTAGGCTTATTCTTGTCCAATTAGGGTTTTTAACCAATCTTGTGCATCCAATAAGTTGAGTTGTGTCATTGGATTAACATTTAGGTCATTTTCGTCCTCCCTAGGCTTATTCTTGTCCAATTAGGGTTTTTAGCCAATCTTGTGCATCCAGTAAGTTGAGTTGTGTTATTGGATTAACATTTAGGTTATTTTCGTCCTCCTTAGGCTTATTCTTGTCCAATTAGGGTTTTTAACCAATCTTGTGCATCCAATAAGTTCATTTGTGTCATTGGATTTACATTAAGATCATTTTCGTCCTCCCTAGGCATATTCTTGTCCAATTAGGGTTTTTAACCAATCTTGTGCTTCCAATAGGTGTGTTTGTGTCATTGGATGATCAATTAGGTCATTTTCGTCCTCCCTAGGCTTATTCTTGTCCAATTAGGGTTTTTAACCAATCTTGTGCATCCAATAAGTTCATTTGTGTCTTTGGATTAACATTTAGGTCATTTTCGTCCTCCCTAGGCATATTCTTGTCCAATTAGGCTTTTTAACCAATCTTGTGCTTCCAATAGGTGTGTTTGTGTCATTGGATGATCAATTAGGTCATTTTCGTCCTCCCTAGGCTTATTCTTGTCCAATTAGGGTTTTTAACCAATCTTGTGCATCCAATAAGTTCATTTGTGTCATTGGATGATCAATTAGGTCATTTTCGTCCTCCCTATGTATATTCTTGTCCAACTAGGGTTTTTAACCAATCTTGTGCATCCAATAGATGTATTTGTGTCTTTGGATGATCAATTAGGTCATTTTCGTCCTCCCTAGGCTTATTCTTGTCCAATTAGGGTTTTTAATCAATCTTGTGCATCCAATAAGTTCATTTGTGTCATTGGATTAACATTTAGGTCATTTTCGTCCTCCCTAGGCATATTCTTGTCCAATTAGGGTTTTTAACCAATCTTGTGCTTCCAATAGGTGTGTTTGTGTCATTGGATGATCAATTAGGTCATTTTCGTCCTCCCTAGGCTTATTCTTGTCCAATTAGGGTTTTTAACCAATCTTGTGCATCCAATAAGTTCATTTGTGTCATTGGATGATCAATTAGGTCATTTTCGACCTCCCTATGTATATTCTTGTCCAACTAGGGTTTTTAACCAATCTTGTGCATCCAATAGATGTGTTTGTGTCTTTGGATGATCAATTAGGTCATTTTCGTCCTCCCTAGGCTTATTCTTGTCCAATTAGGGTTTTTAACCAATCTTGTGCATCCAATAGGTGTGTTTGTGTCATTGGATGATCAATTGGGTCATTTTCGTCCTCCCTAGGCTTATTCTTGTCCAATTAGAGTTTTTAACCAATCACTACAAAAAAATTGACCTATCGTGACATTAAAAATGTGTCACTAAACGTTCAAAACTGTAGGTAAAAGTCAATAATACATTGAGTGACACTCAAATGTAGTGTCAACTTTAAGGGGGCGTCCTGCTACACTTTAAGGACTGTCACTACATGTTCTGAGGATTGTCACTACATGTTTTTGAGTTCTACCTACAATAATGACTGTCACTAAAAACTATATAAATATAAATAAAGAATTAGTCTATTCCTACGGTATGTATGTCACTAAAACTTATTATTATTTATTTAATTAAATTTATTTTATCTCCCTATTAATTGTAATTCTAAACTATTATTACCAATAAATTAAATTTAAAATTTTAATTTATTTTTATTGAATAATATCATTAAAACATACAATAAAATAAAATTTATTTTACTAATTTTATTAAATGAATATTACTTGCATTCATAGAATTTTAATTATAGCACTAACATGAGTATTATATCTTTGTGACAATATTGTAATGAAATTAAATCATAAAAAAAAAAATTTCTCCACTAAGTAGATCATAAAATCTTTACAAAAGTGATATATTTCTACAGTTATGAATAAATTCTTAATTTCAACTTATCCTAACATTTTCTCTAAAATCTCTCCTTCCATGTTTTTAGAATCTATCTTTGGAACTCTATCATTCTATTATTCTTTGTCCTGCAACACTTGCTTTTGAGAAATATTTCAGATTTGATAAACCAACTCCTAAAGCCCTGTCACACAATAAAAGATATATATAATTAACAAAAATTATAAAAACCAAACAATCATAACATCGCTTAATTTAATCAAGAAATTACTTTCAACTAATAATTAACACTACTAAGCTAGTCAGTTCATGATTTAGACACACACAAACTTAAACACAATTAAAAAAATATTTCACTTCAAATTTATTTATACTAATATTTAAATTCATTCCGCGTTTTTTTATATAATCAAGGTTGTTACTCCTTCTCTTTCTCAATAATTACAAAATTGCACTGTAGATAGGGATATAATGCTGGTTTGGTGGCTGGGGTGGGAGAGATAGAGAATGAAGCTATAAGGAGATTGAGAGTTCGAACCCACAAAAAGGAAATACTAACCATATTTGGGATTATTGCTACAAATATAAAATAAGTGACTAAATTACCCAAAAGATAAAATAAGTGTTCCATAGAACTGCTGAAACAACACTAATTATGCTATGACAAGAAGTTTGAACATAAAACTCAACAAATCCAAATTCATTTTCTACTATGAATCATTACATTAGATCCAAACAACTAAATGCATGTTTGAGTAACTGGTGCAAACTACATAGATACTTTTGAGTGGATTGTCTTTGGAATAACTACTCTTAGAAGAATTGTGTATGAAAATGCTGCTACATTTCACAATGGCAAGTTCTGTCCTGTTACTTATTGAAGTATGGTTTTTCGATTACATGGTTTCAATTCTCCTTAATTGAAAGCAAATTTAGTTATTCAGAGTTAAATAGTGAAAATGATGCTGTGAATTTCAGTAAGTAAAAAAAGCTATGAACTTATACAAATTTATATAAAAGTGATAACAGGTTAGGAAGAAATTTATACAAAGAGCATTGTATCTAAAATCTAGTTATCAAGAAATGAAGTGAAAATTGAAAAGCAAAAAACATTAGTAAATGAATATATGAGAGAAGAGAGGCTAACAGCATGCTGAAAAACCATTGAGGTATATGGCAAGAGAACATTCATGGCAGTGCTGAAATTGAATTTTGTTCTGACCTGAAAGAATTTGGGCAAACACAGGGGGGAGATGACAAAAGAGGTTGCTTAGGCATTGTTTGGTGATCTCCATTAGAAGAATTCGCTGCCATTTCAATTCCTGCATCAAATTTCAGAGAGGTCACAACAAAATTAACTCGTTTAATAAGAAAAATCAAAATTTTGATTATAAACCAAAATCAAGTAAAGAGAGAGAACTTGATCACGAGTGAGTTTCAAAAAACAAAATGTGGAACCCAAAACCCTACCCAATGTTGTCTCCATTCACCTGTTCAATAGAACCACCAAAAATCAAAATGTTTGTGACATAATTAAAATAGTCATGAGTTATCAATTATCATTTAACATAAATTATACCTGTTCAGCTACAGCTTGTAAAACCTCATTAATTTGTGGATCTTCAGAAAACCGTACTTGGAGAACGGAAACAAGATTTCCAAGCAAATTCTCCAATGTTTTAACTCTATGGTTAGCATGAGAGTTAGAGCTAGAACTTGCGTTTTGAGAAATCTTGCCAAGACAACGCACACGTCCTCTTTTTTCAGGCCCTTTAACTTTTGAGTAAATATCATTCTTCCAATATGTAGAATCTTGAGTGGTTTGAGGATTATTTGAGCTTTCTGCCTCCTCTACCATATGCTTCTTTAGTTCTTCCTACATTTAACACAAAGTATTAATGTAACAGACAACTTTGGAAGAAAAAAAAAGAAAATAGATAATATGAGCAGAACTGAGTATTAATATAACAAATCGTGTTTTGCCTATGTTTGAATCAAAGTTTAAAATTCTTACAATTACATCAGCTGCCTTTTCATTAACAATACTTCCATCTTTTCGAGTTCGAGTATTAATATAAATTTGTGCTCGCGATGGTTGCTTTCCTCTAGCTTTTGTTGTCTAACATTAGTAACAAGAGTGTCAACCATCATAATTGTATTGATAAACTAATTAAAAAAATACCGAAAGCGACAAACCATCTCATGAATCAGTTGTGGAAGATTCTTGGTTCCCATGCAATGTATGTCCTCATATTTTGTGCGATGGTTTTTGTTCATGTTACTTATTTTCTATATCCAATTAATAAGTAAAGTCAACAATCAAAATAAGCACATGATAAATATTGTTATACGAACAAAATATTGTTATACGAACAAAATATTAACGACATTGTACATATACCTGTCCATTTTTGGAACACCAGTGATGTACTAAAGCACCATACTGAGAAGGATCAATCCTTGTGTCCGGGATGTAGGCAGCCATTTCTGCTTCTGTCTTACTACTATCATATCCCTTTGATTTCAAATGATACTTGAATTGCCTCCACTTAACCTTCATGTTATCCTTTAGTATCTTCTCAGTTTGCTCGGTGAATTCAGGAACAAATCTAAACTTTGTCTATCATATGAATAATTAACAAAACACAAATTTCGTTAAACATTTTTGCAAAAAAAAAGTATTTACAAAACTTGAAATGAAATAGAACTTTTTACAAATTTATACAACACCTGAATTAGTTTAACCATATCAGTAATATAGGACTCAGGCATATCACTCCACCTAATGTAATTGATTGGCGCACATTGAGATCTCCTTACCAAACTTCCTATTGCATTTAATAGAGTTTTTCCTTCCCAGCCAATAGGATGACCAAAAGAATCTACATCCACCAATATAAACTCTCCATCTGGCATGTCCCACACATCTAGCATGTGTGCATAACCTCTTGTTCTCTTTTCACCTAAATCATATATTCATATTAACAAACCATAAAACACTCAATATTAATTGTCTTATATCAATACAACCACACTAAGTATAGTTAAACTAATAGGAAGAATGCAATATAATTCAATTCAAAAGAATAACCATAAACAAAACTAAGTATATGTAAATTCGATGCTGACAGCTTGCAACGTGATTTAGAACAAGGCTATTTATATGTAAGCAATAAGTCTAATAGAATTGTGTATAAAAGACTAATTTTGTTTTTATGTAATCTCTGTTAATGCATAGAATTGTGTGTAAGCACTAAGTCTATTATTGCACTAAGTCAAATAATTTACCTTCAGCTTCAACATGACTTCCCTCTTCAAACATAAAATGGTTATTTTGGTTGAGTTCATTACAACCATCAATTGAGTGCCCTTCCTCTTGTGATTGGCCACAATTTTGAGTAGTATTCAACTTCCTTCTACGCTTCCCCATGGAACTTTCTACATATGCCAAAAATAAATTAGTTTTTAATTGTTGTAAACAAAAATTAACCGATGACATTACTAATCTACCTCTCAAATGAAACACATAAAATGGTAGGGAGCAAAAATAACTACACACCTTTGTAACTTCAATAAATTAGAAGTCAAATAAATTAATTGATAAATAATTTGCTCTATATATTAGAAGAAGTCTCCCTCACTCTCATCCTCTGTATCATCACCACCCTCATCATTTTGGAGAATGCTGTCCATGGATATTGTAACTTCCATGATATCATGATTATCATCAACTTCTGGTCTAATCAAGTCGTTGGCATTTATATCTTGCAAGACTTGTTCATTCCCTTGATCTACATCATTGGACAACTCATCACCCAAATCATACACATCTCTAACTTTAGCATGCACAACAACAAACCAATCATTTTGTGTTCTATTCTCCACATAGAATATTTTTTTTGCTTGAGAGGCCAAAATAAATGGGTCATCGCAGACATCATTCCCTGTATGTTGCAAATAATTGAAATTGACTAATGTCATGCCTAAATTATCAATTCTACAACCTTTATTTATGTCAACCCAGTCACACTTGAACAATAATGCCTTGTATTTTCCCGAATAATCTAATTGAATTATATCTGTGAGTGCACCATAATAGTTGATTTGCCCTTCTTTCGGGTGCTTATCTCTTGAACTAGCATAACTTTTTGTCTTAACAGTAACTACGATGCCACTGTTTTGAGTCTTTAAGCCTCTTTCACGCTTCTTTGTATGGAATCTAACTCCATTAATAATATAACCACTATATTTTCTCACTATTTCTAGTGGACCACGTGCAAGCCATTTGATATCATCTGTCACTAGAGCACTACCTTGCTCTTCCAACCGTGAAACCTACCACAATTGCAAATTGTTAAAATTTAAAATGATTATAAATCCTATATTAGGGATGAAAATGATTTCTAACACATACTCGTTCACGGAACCAATCTGCAAATGATCGACCATGAATTTTGTCAACTTCATAAGAAGATAGTCGACGATTTTGTCTCCTAATAAGATCAATGTGTTCTCTATGTAAAAAGGTTAAGAGAGATTAGACATTATAATTAGTATAAATGTGTCAAACCAAATTTTAGTAATTAAATATAAACATAAATAAATTGACTTACTTTTGGAAGGGGTCAACATTATGGCTATTAAAAAGCACATATCTATGTGCTTGCAACAATGTTTTCTTGTCAAGGGAGATCCGTGAAGCCCTTTTTCTTTTCTTCACATTGAATCCAACTTTACACTTTCTCCCCAATGGTCTCCCTCTAGGATTCAAAAGATTTGTATTTTCCACAAAATCCGAATCATCATTTCGACAAGGTCGATTGAAATAAGTTTCCACCGAAGAGAGATATCGTGAACAAAATATCAAGCATTCATGAGCTAAATAACCCTCTGCAATAGATCCCTCTGGATGTGCTCGATTACGAACAAATGACTTTAGAGTAAAAAGGAACCTAAAAAAGAGAATTTAGGTCACCAAATAAGATAACATAATTTTACTTAATAATCTAATAATGAATGTAAATGAATGAAAAAATGTGTAATACCTTTCAATTGGATACATCCATCGATAATGAACAGGACCTGCAACTTTGGCCTCATAAGCCAAATGAATTAACAAATGTACCATTATAGTGAAAAAAGATGGAGGGAAAATCTTTTCTAACTGGCACAAGGTTTTGGCAATTCGATTCTCCAAGTGCTCCAAATTATGCTCATTAAGAACCTTGCCACACAATTCTTTGAAGAAATGACAAAGATCGCATATAGCTAAACTCACTTTGTCAGGCAAACAACCTTTTATAGCTATAGGAAGAAACTCTTGCATTAAAAGGTGACAATCATAGCTTTTGAGACCAAATATCTTGTGTTGCTTCACTTGCACACATCTAGATATATTAGAAAAATATTCATCTGAAGTTTTTAAGTTTTTGAGAACTTCCAAAAATATTTCTTTCTCATTCGATGTCATTTGGTAACAAGCTCTAGGCAAATATTTTTTACCTTTACTTGGATGCATCGTTGGATGTAGTTGACTTCTAATGTTCATGTCTACAAGGTCATAACGTGCCTTATCGTTATCCTTTGATTTTCCGTCTAAATGCAACAATGTTCCAATAATGTTATCACAAACATTTTTTTCAATGTGCATTACATCAAGATTATGACGAAGAACATTATGTTGCCAATAAGGTAATGTGAACAAAATGCTTTTCTTTTTCCATGGTGACCCATTACCTATTCCATGATCTTCCAATTGTCTCAAGACACTTGCACCATTAGGTAGCTCCGGCGGTTCTCTAAACTCTTGGGTTCCATCAAATTCTCCTCTATTGTATCTCCACTTACTATTAGGCTCTAACCAACGACGATGACACATGTAGCAAAACTTCCGACTATAACGCAACCAATGAGACGCAGTTTTTAAACCACAACATGGACAAGCGTATCGACCTTTAGTGCTCCAGCCTGACAAATTTGCATATGCCGGAAAATCATTGATAGTCCACATGATAGCAGCACGCATTTGGAATGTCTCTTTTTTGCATGCATCAAATGTTTTCAACCCAATTTCCCATAATTCTTTTAGTTCTTCCACAAGAGGTTGCATATAGACATCAAGTTTATTTCCTGGACCTTTTGGACCGGGAATAAGCAATGAAAGTATAAAATTAGGTTGCTTCATACACATCCATGGAGGAAGATTATAAGGAATCAAAACAATAGGCCAAGTGCTATGAGAAATTGACATGGTTTTGAAAGGGTTAAAACCATCAGAAGCTAAACCTAGTCGAACATTACGAGGGTCACACGAAAAATTAGGATGTTGACGATCAAAATCTTTCCAAGCAAAAGAATCAGCTGGATGTCTCATGAGTCCATCTTTTGTTCTACCATCCTCGTGCCATGTCATAAAAGAAGCTATTTTTGATGATAGAAAGAGTCTTTGTAGTCTAGGTTTAAGAGGAAACCAACGAAGAACCTTTGCAGGGATTTTTTTTCTACCTTCATTATCATTTGAGTTTAGTTTCCATCGTGACATACCACATTTTGAGCAAATTTGAGCATTAGCAGAATCTCTCCAATATAATATGCAATCATTGGGACAAGCATGAATTTTTTCATATGAGAGACCTAATCCACAAATAATCTTTTTTGTATCATAAAAAGATTTCGGCAATGTATTTTCTTCTGGTAATGCATCCCTTAAAAGCTCTAACAACATGGAAAAACTTTTGTCAGTCCACCCGTTTAGACACTTTAAGTGATACAAATGGACAATAAATGATAGTTTTGTGAACTTCTTACAACCAGGATAAAGATTTTGCTCTGCCTCATTTAACAACTGATAGAACTTATCCAAATTACTATCATCTTCAAATTGTTGAGTATTGGGTTCATCTATGAATGCTTTGGGATTCTCGTCCTCCACATTTAAATTTGCACCATCACTCTCATTAGTTGGATGTATTCCAAAGGCATCATGAATCATTGTATCTATGTCATGGTCAAACTCTCCTTCTACTTGAGATACATTTTGAGAACTAGGCGAGCTAACTTGTTCACCATGAAAGACCCAAGTAATATAACCTTTTAGAAACCCAAAATGGACTAGATGCTCATAAATATCCACTCGAGAGCGCCACTTGCAATTGACACAATTGGTGCAAGGACATAAAATTTTTCCATCATTTGATTTTGCAAATGCAAAATCAAGAAAATTAGTAACTCCTCTAATGTACTTCTCTTTATTAAGAGAGTTGTTAGGGTTGTAGGATATCCAACTCTTATCCATTCAATTCAATGCAATAAACTGAAAAATTGAATGAAATAACACAAAAAGTTAATAAATATAACTTAAATATAAAGAAAAAAATGGTTGGAGAAACACCTTTCTTCCATGCAAACATGTACTATCACCTACATATTAATCAGGTAAGTTTTACAAAAAATTGCAGCTGTTTGATTAGACCTAACCATGTTTTGAGTCATGAAAATGTCTCAATCCACTCTGTTAATCAACTATTTCGGATGTATTTGCTGTTATGCTGCTGTAGAATATCTAAGTCTGGTTATGTTTGTCATAGTAAGCCTCATGTATCAGAAAATATTATTTATTGAAATTTTGGCTTTTGATACAGCCTACTGGAATTCATTCAGTCGGTTTACCTAGTGTTATAAGGTTTGATGATGTGGCGGTAGTACCCAGGAAAAAATAGCATAAGACATACCTCAAGTGCTGCTGATAGAACTTGAGATTGACCTTCTTGATCCTTAGATTCAATCAATAGAACTGCATAACTGAGGATCACATTAAAAGTCAAGGTTATTGCATGCTTACATTGTGGACTAGTAATATTGCACTTCTGAAAGCAAATCAATGCAATGATGAAAATAATCGAAACTTATTAAGCTCATACTACCAAATCAATCACGATGATAAATCTATTAATACAAATTATTCAATAAGTATTAAGATTCTCTTCCAGCGACTTACAATGGCCAAACTAATCATTAACGACGGACATGAAAATCACATTGAGATTCTGTAATCGGATTCTTCAAGATGAAACCTAATAATTTCTATAAAAGAAACACTCCTCAGCAAAAAGTTATAGAGTAATATACTTCTCATTCCATCCGGTGGTTGAACTTTATAGTACTTGTAAATACACCACCCACGTACAAAAAGTAGAGCTGTCATCCACAATCGTGCCTTCGTTATTTGGACAATATAGAAACAGAACTCAATCAAGATATGCATCGCTATTTAAAATTTTCACACATTGGTTAAAGAAAGATAAGACTGTGGTGTTTAAATTTGAGACTAAAGCCTTTTATACTCGTCATGTTACAAAACATTTCTTCAACGTTTAAGCCTTATCAAATATTTATTTAAACAAATTCAAATCACAGTCTTTTCATCCTAAGCAAACAACAACCACGCCTCTATATAATATAAATAAAAAAAGAGAATAGTTTCATGTAATATAGGACCTAGACAACTAATAATTAACAAACAGATGAAAAATTCAAAAGGAGTTGGAAATTCTTAGAAGCTGAACATTGTGCCTCTTTTCCTTTATATAAACTCTTAAATCCATCTCCAATTTACACCATCTCATAGTAATTCTCACCAAGATAACATTACATGACTGTGATGAAAATCAATTGGAAATCAATATTTCCAAGTTGCTACAAGAATGAAAATGATTACTCTTCACCGAAACCAGCAGCAACAAAAGTGGTTGCTACAAAGACAAATTCATTTAACAGAATATCTCTCACGGATCTGAGTTTTCCAAGCGCAACAACGCTTTCAGCAGAAGATCTTTCAATTTCTCTAGTAGGTTCTAATCTCTATGTTTTCACACTTGCTGAGCTTAATAAGTTTCTCAGTTAAAATAAGTTTCGATTCTCCACTTATGAGAGTTTTTTAGGTTTACAGGTATATAAGGAGAATTTAAATGAAAAAATTGAAAAAGCAGAGATGCAGAAGCTAATTTCAATGTATACAATTACTAATTATTTGAAAACCCCATAGACACAAACCCACAGATGAACGAAGCTCCATTAGCTCGATTTCGTTTCAACAAAGAGCTAAATTGAATTGACTTGGGATAATCGATACAAACTTTCTATGAAATTAGCTCCAAAAAAGTTTCCAAGATTCGTCAAAAATCAAATCAATAACTATAAACATTTAAGCGGCATTCGCATAATAATTATTATGTACCAGAAACAGTTATAACAATCATAATACTCCTCAAAACACAAGAAAAAAGAAGCAACAAGATCCAGATATCAACATCCGTAATCTCTACACGCTGCAAAAGGAAGAAAGAAAAAAAAAACGAGAGAAATCGAGAGTTTTATATACTACTAGTCTAGTTAAATCGAGAAACACTTCATTTTGAGCTTGAAAATGTAAATAGAAGAACCTAAATATATAAACTCTGAATCCCTAAATCGCAACAAAGGATAAACAATTGCTAAAAACGAAAAAAAAATCACTTACTCGTGAATCTCGCTGAATCTGAATCTGAATCTGAAGTTGAATCAGAATTTGAATCTGAATCTGAATTTGAATCTGAATCAATGAGTTTGAATAACAAAATTGTAAATAGTTTGTAAATAGTTGAACACTTTGACAATTTCTGAGATGAAATAGGGAAACAAATTGAGAGGAGAGAAATAGGGAAAAAGAAATTCAGAGATTGAAATGTAACGAAGGCATTGCATTCATGAACGAAAATTACTTTGAAAATTTCTCACGGGCGTTGAAGAGAATGAAAATGAAAGGCTATTTTTAGTGAATGAAGGCAAAATGATTTTCTGGTGGTGAAGGTAACGTGAATGAAGGCAAAATGATTTTCTGTTTAAGTTATTATAAATTAATATTAAATTAATATTTCAGTTAATATTAAATTAATATTTCAGTTTTTTTTTTTTACATTAATATTAAATTAATATTTCAGTTACATTAATATTAAATATTTCAGCATTTGTGACACTCTCTCTGTAGCTAAAAGTAACTATAGTGACAAACAAATATATATCACTAAAGAGTGAGTGTCACAATAGATCTTTTTTTTTGTAGTGAATCTTGTGCATCCAATAGGTGTGTTTGTGTCATTGGATGATCAATTAGGTCATTTTCGTCCTCCCTAGGCTTATTCTTGTCCAATTAGGGTTTTTAACCAATCTTGTGCATCCAATAAGTTTATTTATGTCATTGAATTAATATTTAGGTCATTTTCGTCCTCCCTAGGCATATTCTGGTCCAATTAGGGTTTTTAACCAATCTTGTGCATCCAATAGGTGTGTTTGTGTCATTGGATGATCAATTAGGTCATTTTCGTCCTCCCTAGGCTTATTCTTGTCCAATTAGGGT